>CBVK0102041358.1:0-13274 GCA_900067695.1 Picea abies
TCATCATCAACATCACCATCATCATCATCATCATCACCATGGTCATCATCGTCATTGTCATTATCTCTATTGTCATCATCACCATTGTCATCATCATTGCCATTGTCATAATCATTTTCATCACCATTATCATCATCATTTCCATTGTCACCATCATCATCATCACCATTGTCATTAGCATGGTCATCATCATTGTCATCATCATTATTGTCATCATCATCATTATCATCATTGTCATCATCATCATTTTCATCGTCGTCGTCATCATCATCATCATCGTTGTCATATTCATTGTCGCAATCATCATCGTCATCATAATTGTCATCATCATGGTCATCATCATCATCATCATCATCATCATGGTCATCATCTCATCATCATCATCATCATCATCATCATGGTCATCATCATCATCATCATTAATGTCATCACCATTGTCATCATCATCATCATCATAATCATCATCATCATCATCGCCATTGTCATCATCATCACCATCGTCATCGTCGTCATCAAAATCATCATCATCCTCGACATTGTCATTGTCATCATCATCATCATATTAGTCATTGTCGTAGTCATCATCATCATCATCGACGTCATTGTCATTGTCATTGTCGTCTCCATTTCCATTGTCATGATCATCATTGTCATCATTGTGATCATCTCCATCTTCATTGTCCTCATCATCATTGTCACCACCATAATCAACAATGTTGTCGTCGTCCTACTCCTCATCATCATCATCGTCGTTGTCGTCATCATTGTCATTGTCATCACATTCATCATTATTTTCATCTTTTTCATTGTCATCATCATATTCATTGTCATCATCATCGTCATTGTCACTATCATCATCATCATCATCAACATTGTCATCTTCTTCATCGATATCATTGTCTCAATCCTCATCATCATCATCGTCGTCATGATCATAATCATCATCGTCATCCTCATCGTCATTTTCCCCACCATAATCAACATTGTCAATTTCCTACTCCTCATCATCATCGTCATTGTCATTATCATCATTGTCATTGTCATCGCAGTCGTCATCGTTGTCACTTGGTTTTAGGAAAAATAGAGAAACCTAGGAGGGAAATAGAGGGAGAAAATGGCACTAAATTAATTAAGATTTTAGGGTTGATTATGTTATATAGGGTTCTATATCAATTAGGCAAAAATAATGTTGTAGGTGGAAAATCTACCTAGGTTTAAGAGGAGTGGTTGAATAGTACTTGAGACTTACCAAGATAAGGAAAAATGATATAGACACCTTGATATATTCACTTTTTTTCTTTATTATAGGGACACCGTTAGAAACCCATAATGAATGCTCGGTAGGAGTGGTGATCTTAGCCTTCAACATATTTTACACTTCCCATCGAATGAATTGGGACCAACCTGGGATGTATAAGTATATATTTTTTCTTGAATGGTTTAGACCCTTCTTTCAACGGAATAGTGTGATTAATGACATATATCTTGTAATATTTAAGGTCATCATGTCCCCAACCTAAAATATCTATGAAGTCTTTTGTCAAATTATCAATACTACTTCTATCCTCTAGGCTACAATTTTTCCCATTCTTAATCATCTTGAGACTTTCCCTTGATCCATGATTGATATCAATATGATCCTCACCCTTAGTGGCATCAACAAAATTTATCATGATGGTTAGATTTAGGCACCATGCTACCACAAAGAGGAAGGGGAGAGTGGAGTTGTCACTTGGTTTTAGGAAAACTTGAGAAACCTAGGAGGGGAAGAGAGGGAGAGGATGGCACTAAATTAATTAAGGTTTTAGGGTTGGGAAGGTAATTACCCTAATTCCTAAATATGAAAAAGATTTGAAAAGGAAGGAACACACATGGAAAAATAATGTTGTAGGTGGAAAAGCTACCTGTGTTTAAGAGGAGTGGTGTAATTTCACTCAAAGAGAGTATTTTTTCACCCAACTTGTATTTCATATGAAACTACACATTCCTATAAACCAAACTTGACCTTGATATCCAAAACAATGCAAAATAATACTCTAGATCAACCATATAAAATGATCAAACTTTGTATGGAAACCCAACATGCCTTGAGAAAGGTGATAACTCATTTTATCTTGTTGTTTTGGAACCTCCCTTGAGGTACGAGACTTGAGTTATCTAATATGTGAGAGGAGATAAACATAATGAATATGCACCCCCTTAGGACAAGAAAACAAGATACCATCAAGTAAGAAACCAATTCAACAACAAGGGATCCTTGTAGAGGTGTCAAAGATAACAAGGAAAAGTAGCCCAACAATGTGGAAGAGGAATATAAGAGCTAGATCAAGATTTGACATTGACATGAAAATTATTTTGGAAGATAAAGTGAATAATAGATGAGCAATTGAAGATGTTGGGTTGTTATATTCTTTGAAGTGAAATTCTAGTCGAGGTGAATCGACTGACAATCAAACATCAAGGTGGATTGACAACAGTCAAGGTCTAGGTGGATCAACAACAAGTCGAAGGTTGAGGGAGTAGACTGGGGAAATTAGAAGTCGAATATATCAACGACAAGTCAACCAACAAGAGGTTGAAGTGTGGGCATGAGACGACCAACTAGAGACAAAATGGAGGACCGGATGGTAACCCGACTTGGAGTCGACTGTAACAAAATCCTGGGTTTTGTAGGATTTGTAGCCAATGATATGTATGGATCTATAACCGTTTTTGGGCACCAATATTTAGGGTTTTTCCTATTGTAAATCCTATAAATAGGCATGTTATAATTCATTAAAGGTTAATGCAGTAATAATAGAATTCACTTATGTAGGTTAATGCATGTGTAATTGTAGATTGTTAGTCATGCATATTTAAGCCAAATTGGCTATAGGGTTGTTCTTGCGCATGCAAGAGGGTATGATGTCGATTGTGTCTTAAGTGTGGACCAACGTTAGACATGTAACATTTTATTTAGATTGAATAAGACAACAAGAGAGCAAAACACTCAAAGGAATGTTGGTTTTCCCAGTTAAGGGTTTCCAGGATAAAATCTCAGTGTATTGTGTGATTGCTTGTGTCATTTTCTTTCTTGATTAAATTCTTCTTCTCTTCTTATAGGATTAGTGTGGAAGTGTGTCTTTCATTTCCTGACATGTGGTATTAGATCTTAGGTTTTCCCTAACAAGTGAGTGAGCAGAGCGGTGCTATGATTTGGTGAGTATATCGGATCTTGATTTTCCAATCTTGAATCTGAGAACTAAACCCTAGGTACAATAAGAGTCGTAAGTCATAAATTATGTTAAATATCATGGTAAAGAATGGCGATCAGTTCTAGAATGGATATAGAAAAATTCAATGGATAGAATTTTGAGCTTTGGAAGCCTAAAATGGAAGATCTTCTTGTAGATCGAGAACAGTGGACAACAGTTTGTCCAGGTACCCAGTTGACAGGCATATCGATGGAAGAATGGGAGAAACTCGAAAGAAGAGAAAGATGTACGATTCGGATTTGTCTTGAAGATTTGGTGTTGTTGAATATCTCACATGAAGATTCAACCAAGAAACTATGGGACAATTTGGGAAGCTTATACTAGTCAAAATCTCTGGTAAATAAGTTGTTTCTCATAAAGAAATTGTATCTTATGAGGATGAGTGATGGAATTTCGGTGACTAAGCATTTAAATTTTTTTAATATTGTTTTAAGCTAGTTATAATCTATGGATATTAATATCATTGATGAGGAGAAGTGTATTATCCTATTATGTTCTTTTCTAGACTCTTGGGATAGCCTAGTCATGGCTATTGGGAGTAATGCAACCACACTAGCGCTAGAGGACGTGGTTGCTTCTCTGTTGTCAGAAGAAATGAGAAGGAAGAACATGGAAGGATCAACCAAAGATGCTCTAGTAGTGAGAGGTTGACTCGTAGAAAAAGATAAAGGCAAATTCTATGATAGAAATTTCAATTCAAAGGGTATATCTAAATCCCCAGTTTAGTCGATGCGAAGATGCTGGAAATGTGGTAAAGATGGGAATTATAAAAAGAACTATAAGTTGAAGGAAACAAATGCCAGTGCTAGATCCGACGAGAAGCAGTCAATTGAGAGAAAGACGACCCCTCACAAGGGAGGTGATGTGTACCTGGCATCGACTAGTACACAGTCGGATCAATATGTTTGGTTGATCGACTTAAGAGAATCCTATCATACGACACCACATAAATAATGGTTTTGTGAATATGAACGATATGATGGGGGTGATGTGTTCTTGGGGGAAAACTCCATAAATATAATTGTTGTACAGGGAAGAGTCTGATTGACACTATAGGATGGGAGGAAAAGAACCCTTCCAGGTGTGATACACATTCCGAGTTTGGAAAGAAACCTGATATATGTCAACAAGATGAGTGATGCAGGTGTGCATACTTTGTTTCAGAAGGATTCATGCAAAATGGTCAGAGGTGTGATGGTCTTAATGAAAGGAGTTTGGATTGGTACCTTGTACAAGCTAGTGTGATGGTCTTAATGAAAGGAGTTTGGATTGGTACCTTGTACAAGCTAGTAGGGAATGTCGACTTGACTAGGTGCAACAACATCGTTGATTTTAAAATCGACTCGACTACGACTTGACCCAACTCAATGTCGACACAAATCGATTCGACTCGAGCCAAGTCAGTTCAAACTGACTCGACAAGACATGATGAAATTGACCCGACCAAGTTATGGCACGCGAGGATGGGACACATTGGATAAAAAGAACTTCAAGCTATGCAAAGAAAATGTATGGTCGAAGGATTTCCTGAATGTGGGTTAGAATTCAACTTTTGTGAACATTTCATATATTGAAAACAAGTCAGTTGCGGTTCCCATCTAAAGCAACAAGGGAAAATGGGATTCTAGTACTGGTGCATAGTGATGTGTTTGGCTTGGTTACAGTTCCTTCACTTGGTGGACGATCTCACCGCGAGGATGGGACACATTGGATAAAAAGAACTTCAAGCTATGCAAAGAAAATGTATGGTCGAAGGATTTCCTGAATGTGGGTTAGAATTCAACTTTTGTGAACATTTCATATATTGAAAACAAGTCAGTTGCGGTTCCCATCTAAAGCAACAAGGGAAAATGGGATTCTAGTACTGGTGCATAGTGATGTGTTTGGCTTGGTTACAGTTCCTTCACTTGGTGGATCCCTGTATTCACGAGAGTATTCAGGTATTTATGTGGCACAAAGGACTATGTTATATTCTACCAAGAAAAACCTAGAGGTGACAGTGGTAAATTAAATGTACATGGAGTTGTTGATGTCGACTGGGATGGAGATTTGGATCGACGGAGGTTGACCAACGGATATGTCTTAAAGATGTTTGATGGATCAATAAGATGGATGAGTAAGTGACAAGCATTCGTAGCCTTGTAAACAACAGAAGTTGAATACATGGAAGCCACACATGGAAGAAAATAAGCGGTATGGATTCAAAGATTGTGTTCAGGAATCAGGTTTGAGCAGAGAGATATGAAGGTGAATTGTGACAGTCAAAGCACCATATTTCTGGAAAAGAACCATGCTTATCATTCAAATACTAAGCACATTGATGTACAATACCATTTCGTGAGAGATATGGTGGAAAGTAACAAGGTGCTACTGGAGAAATTAGACACATTGGAAAACATAGCAGACTCGTTGACCAAGTCTGTGAGTGTTGTGAAGTTCTCTTGGTGCAGAGAGGCAATGGGCATTACTGCCCTGGGTCTGTGAAAAAAAGTTTAGGAATATCTTGTTTCAAAAAAGAAGACAATAAGTGGGAGAATTTTGGGTATTTATATTCTTTGCAGTGAAAGTCTAGTCAAGTTGAATCGACTGACAATCGACGGTTGAGGTGGATCGACAACAGTCAAGGTCGAGGTGGATCGACATCAAGTCGAAGATCAAGGGATTCGACCGAGAAAATTCAAATTTGAAGATACCGATGACAATTCAACCAACAAGAGGTCGAAGTGTGGGCATGAGACGACTGACTAGATACTGAATGGAGGACCGAATGGTAACCAGACTTGGATTCAATTGTAACAAAATCCTGGGTTTTGAGGGATTTGTAGCCAATGATATGCATGGATCTGTAACCATGCACCAATATTTAGGTTTTTTCCTTTTATAAATCCTATAAAGAGGTGTGTTGTAAGGCTGTAAAGGCTAATGCAGTAATCATAGAATGCACTTATGTAGGTTAATGCATGTGTAATTGTAGGTTGTTGGTCATGCATATGTAATCTTGATTGGCTATAGGTTTTTTTTTTGCACATGAAAGAGGGTATGATGTCGATTGTGTATTAGGTGTGGACCAAGGTTAGACATGTAACCTTTTATTCATATTGAATAAGAAAACATGAGAGAAGAATGCTAAAAGGAATGTTGGTTTTCCTGATTAAGGGTTTCCAGGGTAAAATCTCAGTGTATTGTGTGATTTCTTGTGTCATTTGTGCTCTTAATTAAATTCTTCTTCTCTTTTGCTAGGATTAGTGTGGAACTGTGTCTTTCATTTCCTGATAGAATATACTTTACAAAGAGGGTAGGAGTGATGTAAATAAACAAGGAAATGACCTAAAGGCATAAGTGAATGTTTGACTAGTTGTTAGGTGAAGAGTTCCATATAGAGGAAGTGTATTGTGGGTCTTGACTATGAACCATGTGTTCCAAGGTCCATAACATAGGTTACATAATTGAATAATATCAAACCTTATTATAATGTTGGAAATGGTCCCAAAATAGTCGTTACACCCCTTATTCCTAACCTCAAAATCTATTACACCAAAGAAATTAATAATAGGAATGCCATCATCATCATCGTTGTGCTCATTGTCATCATCATCATCAAAGTCATCATTGTGCTCATTGTCATCAATGTTGTCCTCATTGTCATTGTAACCACCGATAATCAACATTGTCGATGTCCTACTCCTCATCATCATTGTCATCATAGTCATCATTGTGCTCATTGGCATCATCATTGTCCTAATTGTTGTTGTCACCAATGTTAATCAACATTGTAGATGTCCTACGCCTCCTCCTCGTCATCTGTAGAAATTTCGATACAAATTAATGTATTCCTACGATTCTCCTGATCTAACAAGTTTCGCTATTGTTAAATACAAAATCGCTTCTACTATTACTTTTGCGGAAGAAATTTAAACCATGATCACAACCATAAGCACAAAGTGAAATATCAATAACACATCACACAATAAGTTTTACCGGGAAAGCATAAAGCTAAAAACCCCACTATCATATATTATGTATATCATGAATCATGAAACAATCTCATACAAAAATCTAATCCAAGAGCTCTCAGTACAATACAATCGTCTCACACTGTCATACACAAATTAGCAAATACATGCGCCAATTCCTGTGTCCAGACAGCCTGCCTCCTCTGCACAAACTCTACAATCCGAATTCTCACAATGAATCAAATGAATTCATTTGCACATGCTCATAAGCATATCCACTACATGTGTGAACAAATTACAACTAATAGCCAACTGTCCCTTTCACCTGTTATCTCAACTGGTGTCCATTGGAATGACATGCATGTAGTTAACCATGGCAAGTCTTTAGTTGCATGCGAGTTAACTGAATGTGAATTAATGAATAGTTAATTCACTGAACTCTCACTAGTACAACTAAGCTTAACTCACTTAAATACACTTGTAATTTTGTTACAATTCCAAATCACTCAGTCATGAATGAGATAATAGATTAATATTTATTGTCTAATTTAATTAAGAGAAAACTAAATTAGACACATGTTTCCTGTTGACTTTTCAACATTCCCTCTCAACAAGAAAGGGATTATCCTTCACCCCAATCCTGTCTCTATGATATTCAAATTTTCTCCTGGTGAGTGCCTTCGTCAGAATGTCCGCATCCTGATCTTCCGTAGGAATGTATTGAAGCAACATGATCTTCCGCTGCACACAGTCTCTGAGATGATGATACCGGATATCTATATGCTTAGATCTATCATGAAACACACGATTAATCAAGAATTTAATTAAACTCTGATTATCACAATAGATCACTGTCAGATCTAAGTGAGAGCCAAACGAACCAACCAAGATCTTCCTCATCCAGATAGCCTCACATGCAGCTTGGCTCACTGCCATGTATTCTGCTTCCGCTGAACTAAGTGCCACGGATCTCTGTTTCCTGCTGTACCAAGAAACAACTATAGATCTGATACTAAAGATCCCTCCTGATGTGCTCTTTCTGTCCGTTGGGCTGCCTGCCCAATCTACATCCGTGAAGCCATGCAACTTCACCTCATCCGTCTGTCTATACCATAATCCATACTCAGATGTGCCCTTCAGATATATTAGGGCATGCTTCCCCACCTTCCAAAAGAGTTTGGTAGGCTTAACCATCGCTTGACTTAGCTGGTTAACTGCATAGCAAATGTCTGGTCTCGTATTCACTGAATACATTAGCGAACCCACTAACCGTCGATAGACAGTAGCATCCACTACCTCCCTAGAAGTAGCATCCTCTTTCCACTAGTTTCTTGGAAGAGGAGTATCCATGGGTTTGCAGCCCTCCATGTGAAACTTACCCAGTATCTCTCTTGTGTAATTTCCTTGAGACACAAAAAGTTCACCATCTCGTTGCCATATTTCCAAACCAAGGAAATAATGAAGAAGGCTCAAATCCTTCATCTCAAACTCCTTTGCAAGGTCCTCCTTGCATGAGTGTATCAGCTGCTCATCACTAGTAAGTATTAAATCATCAACATAAAGCACAATGATCAAAAGATTACCCTCCACCACAAATTGGTATAGGTTTTCATCCGCTTCACTTTTGGTGAAGCCCAATCCGGTGAAATAGCTATCTATCCGAGTGTACCAAGCACAGGGTGCTTGCTTCAGCCCATACAATGCTCTCTTGAGTCTACACTCATGCGACTCTTTGTCAAAGGTCTCAAAACCTTCTGGATGCTCAATGTACACTTCTTCCTCAATGATCCCATTGAGGAACGCAGTTTTTACATCCATCTGATGAATGCGCCAGCCCATCTGTGCTGAGAGTGCAAGGATGGATCTTATGGAAGAGTACCTAGCGACAGGTGCAAAGGTCTCATCATAATCTATCCCCTCAATCTGTGAGAAGCCCCGGGCCACAAACCTGGCCTTGTATTTCCCCACACTCCCATCAGCATCTTGCTTTACCTTATAGATCCATCTCGAACCTACCACTGATTTATCAATCGGTCTTGGGACAATATCCCATACACTGTTTTTGAAAATGGAGTCATACTCCTCTACCATAGCATCAACCCAAGTGGGGTCCTGCACTGCTTCCTGAAAGGAAGATGGTTTAGTCACAATACATTTGCTCATAAGAGCCATGTATCCAGCAAATTGATAAGGAGACTGTCTCTGCCTGCGCTGTGAAATAGGGGCTCCTATATTCTGTGCAGCATCTAGTCTCAATCTATCAGCTTCCATGGTGCGCTTTCTGCCATTTCTGATTGATGGATCTGCTTAAGTGGTTTCCTCCACTCTATCAACCTCTTCATGTGGCTGATACACATCTTGAGACACATCCTTGGGAACCAACAGTTCCTCTTCTGCATGCAAGTCTAACTCCCTCTCAAGCGACAACCGCATGGCTTTCCCCTCATCGAATTTTATATCCCGTCGCATAACAGTCATCTTACTGTTCGGCAAATACACACGATAATTGTGGGGTGTTTCTTTGTACCCCACAAATATCCCAACTTTAGCAGTCGGTTCCAGCTTCTTCCTGGCATCCTTGTTTACATGCACATAAATAGATGAACCAAAAATTTTAAAATGAGAAACATCAGGTTTATTACTAGTAAAAGATTCTTCAGGTGTACTCATGCCAAGTACTCTATGAGGACAACAGTTCTGCACATAAACCATAGTATTGCATGCTTCTGCCCATAAATGCAATGGTAGGCCCTGATCATGCAACATCGCTCATGCTGCACCCACGATCGTTCTGTTCTTTCTCTCTGCGACCCAATTTTGCTATGGGTTATGAGGTGCTATGATTTCTCTTCGAATTCCTTCTTTGCTGCAGAAGTCTTTGAATTCGTTAGAGATTTATTCTCCACCATTATCGCTCCTTAGAGCTTTCACTTTCTTCCCCGACTCTTTCTCCACCAATGCTTTAAACTCACAGAACTTTGAGAATGTTTGATCCTTCTTCTGCATGAAGAATATCCAACATTTATGAGAAAAGTCATCAACAAAAATAACATAATACCTGTGTTTTGCTGCTGAGAAAACTGAGAATGGTCCACACACGTCTGTGTGAACTCTCTCCAGGATTACTGAAGCATGGTTCTCCTTTTCATGAAAGGTGGACTTTACATACTTCCCCAGGGTGCACCCCTTGCACTGATCTGACTAAGAAAGTGTTCCCCTTGGAAGTCCAGTAAATATTTGTTGCATGATCTTCAAGGCTCCATGATGAATATGGCCCAATCTCCTGTGCCATAATTCACCCTCATCCCGGCTCACCACTATTTCTGACTTGCCTATCATGGCACTGCAACCATCTACCTGCAGCATATAGAGATTCTTAACTTGAATCCTTATCTTCTTGACTTGACCTGTTGCTTTATGTCGCAGGTAGGCTATACCATTGCTAAAAACAACATCATAGCCTCTGTCCTCCAACATTGCGACTGAGACCAAGTTTTTCTTTAGACCTGGAACATGCATAACATTTTTCAATTGAAATGGTTTACCTGACTCCCTCTCAAAGGTAATGGTACCAATACCAGTTGCACTGTATTTTCCATCATCTCCCATCTCTATATGCATTATGAGATCTTTCTCCTCCAAGTCAATGAAAGACTCTTTATCTCCCGTCATGTGGAAGGAAGCACCACTATCCAAATACCACACTGATCCTGATGCACTTGAAGCCATGCATGCGATCAAAGTGAAGTCCAGCTCAAATTGTGAGACAAGAGCCTCACCAGTTGTAGCGCCAGCAACCGTCTTGTTCTTCTTCCTCTGTGGACAGTTAGTAGTGAGATGCCCACGTTCGTGACAGTGAAAACACTTCACTTTGGACAAATCCAGCTTCTTGACTTTAGACTTAGAATTTGATTGGAATTTCTTCCCTTTCCCTTTCCTTGCCTTGGCAGTCAAATCACAATCCTCTTCATCATCACGCTTTGATGAAGATCCATATCTGGTGTTTCGCCTAAACTCCTCTTGCACCAGATCCGACCATAGTCATTACCAATCCGATAATTTTTCCCTTCCATTGACAGAGTCTTGATAACTGTGCCAACTCTTAGGAAGCCCTAGGAGCACCAAGTTCACCAAATCATCAGCAACGACTATTATTCCCACACTTCCAAGCTCATCCCGACATTGGACAAACTTTGTGAGATATTTTGGAATGGTGTCTCCTTTCTCCATCTTAATCTTCCTGAGTTTATCTTTGAGCACCAATTTCCTATGGTCACTACTGTTTTGGAATAGATCTTTCAAAACCTTCCACATTGCATATGGTGTGGTTTTCCCATGGAGACTTGAGACAATTTGGTCTCGTACTCCCTCCAACAGAATCCTCCTCACCTTCGCCACTTTATTTTTCCATGCATCAAGATTTGCAGTATCTGTCGCAACTGGCTTAGGAACATTTTCACTAATGTAATCCTTCAAGCCATTGTCTTCAAGCACTGCCTCCATCCTGTCCTTCCAAGCAATGTAGTTAGAGATTCCCTCGAGTGCATACTCCAACCTCAAGCCATTAAAAGACATTTTGATCTTGAATCAAGTGTCACACCAAGAAAATCTTACAAATTTGAATGTTATCCAACCCAAAACTCAACCCCTTTACTTTCCCCTTGCCCTGGGAGGTTCGCACCCCACTTGAGAGCAACTTGAGGGAGGTTTGCACCCTGCCTGTGTATAGCCTGCGAACTTGCCTGTCAAGTTCGCACCCTGCTAGTTCGCACCCTGCTACACTGTTAGGGTGAGGGAAGTTCACACCTTACTAGTGTATTTTCCTGTGAGAATGCCAATGAAGTTTGCACCCGACCTTTGTCTAGGGTGCGAGAATTTCTGTTCTTGAAAACACCGGAAGTTTTTAGTACTAGAGTTCGCACCCGGCTAGAGGCAGGACCTGCGAGAATGAAATTATGTTTGCACCTCACTTTTGTGACTCCGTGGCCTCTGTGGCTCTGATACCATGTAGAAATTTCGATACAAATTAATGTATTCCTGCTATTCTCCTGATCTAACAAGTTCCACTATTGTTAAATACATAATTGCTTCTACTATTACTTTTGCGGACGCAATTTAAACCACGATCACACCAAAGAAATGGATAATAGGAATTCCATCATCATCATCATTGTGCTCATTGTCATCATCATCATCATAGTCATCATTGTGCTCATTGTCATCAATGTTGTCCTCATTGTCATTGTAACCACCGATAATCAACATTGTCAATGTCCTACTCCTCATCATCATTGTCATCATAGTCATCATTGTGCTCATTGGCATCATCGTTGTCCTAATTTTTGTTGTCACCAATGTTAATCAACATTGTATATGTCCTATGCCTCCTCCTCGTCATCTGTAGAAATTTCGATACAAATTAATGTATTCCTGCGATTCTCCTGATCTAACAAGTTCTGCTATTGTTAAATACAGAATCGCTTCTACTATTACTTTTGCGGAAGCAATTTAAACCATGATCACAACCATAAGCACAAAGTGAAATATCAATAACACATAACACAATAAGTTTTACCGGGAAAGCATAAAGATAAAAACCCCACTATCATATATTATGTATATCATGAATCATGAAACAATCTCATACAAAACTCTAATCCAAGAGCTCTCAATACAATACAATCGTCTCACACTGTCATACACAAATTAGCAAATACATGCGCCAATTCCTATGTCCAGACAACCTGCCTCTTCTGCACAAACTCTACAATCCGAATTCTCACAATGAATCAAATGAATTCATTTGCACATGCTCATAAGCATATCCACTGCATGTGTGAACAAATCACAACTGATAGCCAACTGTCCCTTTCACCTGTTATCTCAACTGGTGTCCATTGGAATGACATGCATGTAGTTAACCGTGGCAAGTCTTCAGTTGCATGCGAGTTAACTAATTGTGAATTAATGAATAGTTAATTCACTGAACTCTCACTAGTACAACTAAGCTTAACTCACTTAACTACACTTGTAATTCTGTTACAATTCCAAATCACTCAGTTATGAA
>CBVK0102041360.1:0-18964 GCA_900067695.1 Picea abies
TTTATGATATAATATAAATTATATATATATATATATATATATATGTGTGTGTGTAATTTATATAATTTATAATATATATAACAAAAATTTATGTATTTTTAATCCCTCACAGAGTGACACCGCATCAACTCACTGCATTCCCGATAGAGAGTGATATCCCTAGCTCATTCTATCTCCCGAAAGATAGCGACAACCCTAGCTCATTCAAGCTCCCAACAAAGAGTGACAACATTGGCCTTGCCAAAAAAGGACTGACAACCTTAGCCTGACAACAAAGGATTTCTGGAGAACGACAACTCTAGCCCATAGTGTGACAGAGGAGTGACAGAGGAGGATTTATATCGAGCTACATAGGAGACCCAACATAGACTAGTAATTCCACCAAAATTGGTAAGTTTTAAAATTCTTTAAAACCCCAAATCAAGAATTGAAGGTTCTTGAGTTTTTGGTTTAATTCTTGTACTAAAATCTATATGCAAAGAGTAACGATCTATATGCAAGAGTTGTGTAAAAAACAATTTGGGGTGTTGCACCTTTATTGCTCAACTACATGTTCTACGTGAAGGTTGGGGAAGTTATATCAGTATTGGGTATTCTTGATGATCATGACCATATACAATGGAACTTTAGTTCTTGTAACTTTAGAATTTGGGCCTGTAGGTAGAGACGACATCCTACATGCTTGTAGGATGCCATCTCTATCCACATGTCCCCTTTTCCAACAATGTCACATTTTATGCCATCTCCAAAAATGACTTTCCTCCCCTCTTGATCAACCAACATATAGTGCACAAACAAAAGCAAGCGTTTTCATTATACATGTGTTAATTGGATCCTAAATCCAAGTATCAATACCCAAGATAACACTTTGCAATATTTGATACTGCTGAGATTGAGTGTACCAAACAAAACAATTTCATAATAATTTGGTTTAGATAAGTAAGTACTACAAAACCAATTTATTATGTATAGTTACATTTATGGTGGGTTGTGACATTTTTTTCACTGGTACAAGTTAACAAGAGTTTGAAGAAGGAATTCCTTCCTATACCCTACTTATTCCTAATATTGAAGGTGTAAAAACTACATTTCCACTATTGGGTCATCAAAGATGAAGTCATGGACTGGAGCATATGGTTTTTCTAACAAGAGGAGGAGAACGTGGATAAGTTTGAATCTCATGGATAATGTTTAATAGAATAGGTCAGAGGCTAGTTTGATATGTGTGAATAGTATTATATTCAAGTGTGGGGATTCCCATACCACTGAACATCCCTTAAAATGTTTTCTATGTAGTATAGTATTGACTTGATATGTGTGATGACATGGAAGTATCATGAACTAACATTTTATCGAAATAAGAAAGGTCACTCCTTAAAATATACCATAGATATGGGTGGGGGAACACTTTTGTTGGGAACAAGTGGAAGTTGAGGGTGGTGAATACAATAATCTTCAACGCAAATATTCCCAGTCTTTCACAATATGAACCCATAAATAAGGTCACTTGGTTTTACCAACCAAAGGGATACAATTGGGCATGATATGCATTGAATTTATTCATGTTTTTGTTTATGATATTTGATAATTTAACTTGATTGATACATTGTAGTTCATTTTTCTATTGAAGAGTAACTAAGCTCCACTTTCAACTTTCCCAATTACATCACTTGCATCAACTTCAACTTCTAGAACTTTCACTTGAAACCTCATTATTACAACCATCTTATCTCGTGTCCTTCAAAATACAAATAATTTTTCAATAAGTGCAAACAAATAAACAATTTATTGTTCTATGGAAAATTCTGCAAGACATTATACTCTTCAGGTGAGTCATTTCCTCTCCCGTTGGTCGAGCTTGCTTGCGCATCCTGTCCTTTTAGTCGAGACAACATTTGATACTATTGAGAATGAGTGTACCAAAGAAAAAAAGTTTCACAATCATTTGGTTTAGATAAGAAAGTACCACCAAACCAATTTAAAAAATAATATTTTCTAGAAATTATGTTGAGTGTTTGAGTTATTTGAATTGAGATTTGAGTCTCGTTATGCATGTGGGATAGAGTTGTTCACTTCAAGAATACAAGATCTTAAATTCACCCTGGTCCTCCAGATGTGAAGACATTCAACAATGTTAATTGCCATGTTGGGCTTGAGGTGAAACTTGTGTAAGTCATATAACATGAGGAATCAAATTTTGCTACATAATTAAATTATTTATAGATCTTACTTTAGTGTCACCCACTAAGACAAGGATTATGCCTTGAAGAATGAGATGTCATGGCCATAGGAGAATGAGTCAACAACCCATCAAGTGAACCAATCACAAGTTACCATGTGGTAGTAGGCGTCACCACATAAATCCTTGAAAATAAAGTGAAAATTTAGGAAAAAATGATCACGGTCCTTGTGAAAAAGAGACAGAAACATAACCACTAGAATTTCAATGAGGTCATTTTTAAAAACCCCCAGACTTTGTCAAGAAACAAATCAACTATAATGACTTATCTGAAGATGAATTCACCCTTTGTTCTTTCAATATTCACATGTTCTCCCATTATTATGACAATGTGTTAAGAGTTGGGATTTATTGGGGGTAAAATACCCTAGCGATGGGAGAGAAGACCTTAACTATGGATTAAGACAAGTACCAAGGGAACTTTAGTCATTGGATTGATTAAGGAAAAAAATAACTGATATAAAATATTATATGTAAAATATAAATAAAGAGGAGTATATATGCAGTGTATGAGAACGAAAAGTTGTGATACTTGAGTAAGGATAAATTTTCATGTAAAGTGGATATCAAAATGCTAAGGCACTAATGAAGAATATAATGGAAACTTGAGATAAGTACTTCTAACCATCTATTAAAGAGTGGGGGTTTTCCTCGGTTCTTAGGTTTTCCCCACTGTAAATGCATTGTGTTATTGTCAAGGGTGTGATTTGTTAGGATTGATGCATAAATATAATATTGATAATTGGGATGTTTGGTGTGGGTTTCCAAAAACTATCAAGGTTATGGTTGATTATGAGGCAATGTTATTATTAATTTTTTAAGATATTAGATTGGTTTTTTAAGGCACTGTGACTATTTAATAGCCAATTTTTCATGGGAATTTCATTAAATTTGTATACCCTGTCACATCAAGGGGAATTATAACACTATTTATTGGGATAAAGTATCTTTTGGGTGAACTCTACTAACAATTCTAGGGGCAAGTCTACTTAGCATAAGTATGGTTTTCACTATGAAAGAAGAAGTCATATGAAATAATTCCACAAAAAACACAAAGCTAGGTTATAGGAGGTATAAATAAGAGATATGAAGAGGAAAATGATGAGGAAATTGATGGGAGGAACAACAATGAGTAACTTTGGCTACAAAAGAAGAGGAACTCGTTGATGAATATCGAAGAACTAAACAAAGAGATAGATTGGAAAAATCCATTCATATAGGTCATGATCAAGGAGGAATACAATTATTTGATGGATCAACAAATGGTGATGATCAATATTTCTTTTTGAAATCATTTTGGGAACAAATCGATGGAATCACTATGATGAAATCATACACTTAGGGAGGAAACACTTACATGGTATCGGTCGTATGAAAGGGATGAACTCTTCAAGTAGAAACACATATGGAGAGTGAAAAAATGACCAAAAAATGGAAAATGAGGATCATAAATAAGGGAGTGATTAGTGAATAAGAATTTGGAGGAAGGTATAAAAAACTGAAAGAAATAAGAATGTAGGAACAAAAATAAAAACAAGGTGACAACCCAAGGGAAGTAGATGAAGATGAAGGAGACTCAACAAGTATCCTTCATCTGATCACTCTGATGAAGGGGACACAAATACATCTGATCACTCTCAGGATGGACACCTTGATAAACATAGAAACCAATAGGGATCCTTTATAACAAGAAGAAACAAAGGCTCATTCAAAAAATAGATATTTGGACCCTGACAAAATCATGATGTATTCATAACCCAAGAATGGAAAAATTAAAATGTCCAAACACTAATAGAAGGGAGAACCATTGCTAAATATTATGCTTGTGGGAAACCAAGACACTTGATGATTAACTATATTTACATTATAATAGGAGTCACAGTCTATTCAAATTATGGACCTTGTAATCATGATAGTATCCATTATCAAATTCTACTAAGGAACTGCATTAAAACAATTGCAAATTAATATAAAACTCTTAAGAGGAAGAACCAAATAGAGTACTAACAATAATAAAAAACAAATTTGATTAAATCCTTAGGAGTATTAAGATGATCCATTTATGTTTAAGTTTTATGATTGATTTTGGAGGCCTTTCCTTGGCACTTACATAGTTTAAAATTACCCAAGGGTATTTTTTGTTATGATTTTATGTTTAAGAAATTTGACTTAAAGTGAAAACTCTGCTCACAGGAATGTGGGTAGAGATGGGTAGAAATTTTAACTATAAATTATTTTTACCTAGCCGGAAGCATTAAATGAGCCACTTAACACTATCCAATGAACAATCTTGAGATTAGGTGTTGTTAATGAAATACACCGATAGTGGAAAGAGGAAGATGTCAAGCATTTGTGTGCTTAAATGTATGTGAAAGCATGTATAAATTGAATAGATTTGGATAAATTGAGTAGATTTTGTAGGTGTTCGCTTATCCATAAACCAAAAATGTTGAAAAATCAGAGCCTCAACTTATTAGTGCATTTTCAATTGAAAATTGAATAACCATAGAACCACTATAACAACATATTTCCAAAGATTAAATGTCAACTTCACATGAATCGTTGGGCCAATCATGCAAGTTGTTTTACCAAATATGCCATTGATTTGTTAGGTGGGTGTGTTTAGATTATTTTAGATGCAAAATGATGCTTAACCCAATGAATTATGTCCAATTCATTAGGCATTTTTTTCCAATGTCTGAAATAGAGAAAAACACTTTCAAACATTTACATCACAAGTGTATTTTACAACATAAAATTAGATGAAATCAACTCAAGGAAGATTACGATTTAGCATCATTAAGTCTATTCACCAATAAGTCTAGATCCATCCAAGATTGTTCGAAATTAAACCAATATTTAAGATATTATAGCTAGTCAAGTACTTGTCAAAGTATGAACTAGAAGAAATGTGAATTATGTATTGGTCAAATTATGACAATGCCTAGCTTTGGCATTAGAAATATAGTGTCAAATTATCCATTGTCCATTAATTCTCCCCTTTTGCTAACTATTTTTTCGCATTCGATGTATTTTAGGTACAACCGAATAGGTACCTATTAGACCTATCATCCTTGAGTGAGGGAATTTCTAGAGGGAGGGGGGAAAGTGTTATGTCCAACACATCTAACAGGGAAAGATCAACTAGAGGTGAAAAGGTCAAGAGAAAATTTTGTAGGCACATGGAATTATTTATTACAGAAGGAGGTTCATGTTCTTATGGAAATGAGAGCATAGGTGACATTGAGGTTCCTTTGAGGTTCAAATATCTAGTGAGATGATGGGTACCCAATGAAATTCCTTAGTTGGTCATTGAATTTTGTGTCGATGAGAGGATTTATTGCGTTGCTCCATCATCCACACTTGGTCTGGGTATATTCTCCATGGATGGCATAAAGGTGAAAGATGGAGGATTTTTTAAGTTGATGGAGTATGTTGGACCATGATACAACTATGGTGATTGGTTGAGGCTCGTATGATATATGCCAAGTATGTGGAGATATGCAATCACTTCAAATTATATATAAATAAAATAAAATTATCACAATAAAGGAGCGTTGGTGTATATTGATGGAAGGCCAGGGGCATCGAGGAATATTACAAGGCTTATTAATAGCACAAGACCTGAGACAACAAGAAATCAACCCAATAATATATTTGAGGGGCGTGAAGGAAATCGAATATTCATATGCAATGAAAATAATAGTTGCATGAGAAGAATTGTTGGTCGATTATGATTTGAGTAGAATCGATGGAAGCACTACTATTATGGGGGTAAATATGTTCTGCCAGTATACCAAACCCTTATTTATTTTTTTCCTTTTTAAATCTTTAACATACATTTTAATAGCTCATGCTTCTTAGATTGTTTTCTAACATTATAAAATGTCACACATCTTATAATTTGGCAGGGAGATTTTGATATCAATTATTGCTTACAACAATTGAATTAACATGTTTATTTTTTGATGTAGATGAGCACACTGTCAAATCTTTGAAATAATAATGATCATTTGAATGATTGTAAAATACATGTGAAATTAATTATCTATCCAAGTTAACTTTAATGACAAACAACTTGCAATATAATTGAGCAAAATAGAACAATAATGCCAAAATCACATACACAAGTTTGCTAACGGAGTTCACC
This sequence comes from Picea abies, assembly GCA_900067695.1. Taxonomy (NCBI): domain Eukaryota; kingdom Viridiplantae; phylum Streptophyta; class Pinopsida; order Pinales; family Pinaceae; genus Picea; species Picea abies. The sequence continues at coordinate 6,390 of CBVK0102041360.1, forward strand.
CAATTTGGGCTACGTCTTTGGTTCTTTTTCCAATAGAGACCTTCTTTATTAATGCTCAAATTCTTTTTTTTTTTTTTTAAATGACCTTTTTACACATTGCTCAAATGTAGAAACAGAGTGCACCATCAAATTCCTTGTGAAATTTCAAGAAAAATGAGTATAAAGTTCATAAAATTTTGTCAACGAACCCCTTGGCATGTATTACGATGCAATCCCAAGGTTGTGATACCTATGGCATGAACCTCAAGACCCAATCCATACTTTTCAAATGATTTTCCTTTCCTCGGTCCACGTTCCCATTAAATAGGGGGTCGAGATAAAACCACCACTTGAACTTCATGGAAAACCTTAAATGTAAATTCGTTGGAGTGCCCTAACAAAAGGCACCTTTAGCACAATGGTTAAGGCATTGGAAAGCATGGAGGAGGTTGCGGGTTTGATCCCCACAAACCTCTCCTTCATGGACACTTTTTTTATAAAATATGGTTATGATATATGGTGTAGTTTGGTGGTATATCCATTAGCACCCTACGGAATATGGTACATGGTTACATTGGATACCATCTGATCGCATATACTATGGCTCGAAGGCTAGGCCCTCATCCATTTTTCTGCCAACGATACAATATAGAAAACTTAAAATATATTTGGTATTGTATATGGTTAAGACCCACTTGCATGGTGTAATGGTAAGGTTGTTGGATGATAGGTGTGAGACCCAGGTTCGATCCTCCAGACTCCCAACCAAAATTTTAAATAACTTGTCCATAAATGGATAATGGGTAGTTGCCACATGGAAACCTCTCATTGGTCTGTCATTGCCACATATCAAATTGCAATTGGTCCATCTGTGCCATACAGATTGCCAAGTTGCCTACTCGATCAAACATACGGTGTGCCATGTGGCACCTTGGGGTATTTCCATGTCATCATCGTACATATGTACGATCATGGCATGTGTCACCCTTTCAGTGGTGACACATGTCACCTTTGACTGATTGACCTTTTTCCATGTTGACCATAACTTTGATTGGCCATATCTTTTGCATATGACATCGTTTGAGGTGATTTGTGCATCGTTGGAAAGCTATCGCCAAGCTCTACGCATTGATGTCATTTTCAAGAACATCTAAGATGATCAAATTTTGAGCATTTTTTAATCCTTCTAGACCTCTGAGAGCATTCTGGATCTTCCTAAACCTCTATGAGAATTATGGATCCTTCTAGATCATTCCTCCCCATTGGAATCCTTTTGGACCACCAAAAATTTTGATTACTTGGAAACTAAGTGAGGGTAAATCTCCCTCACCTTCCCAATCTCAATCCAATTTTATTTACTTGGTTTCATCCCTTTAAGACCAACTCAAATATATTCCACATCACCTTGTTGTGAAGTCTTGATTTCTTCTGTTGAGAATAACATCTTACTATAGCTCATCCAAGTATTATGGAGCAAAATCATCAACTGTCGAAACTTGAATACTTTCATCTTCATCCATAATCATATAAGGAGGCTCATAAAGTTTCAAATTCTCAACATTTACCACTGAATACATTTACATGTAGGATGGTAGATCTAAACAAAAGGAATTAATACCAATCTTCTCTAAAATATTGAATGGACCATATCGGATTGGCCTAATCTTTTTTCCTTCACCTTTCATTATGTCCTTGTTGATATGTAACCATACTTTATCACTGAATTGAAACTGATGATAACCTTGATTATTATCATGCCTAGCCTTTTATTTGGCATGGGTCTTCTCCAATTGTTCATGTACTACTTGATGTACCTGTTGGATCCTCTAAATGAAATTTTCATCTTTATCTATATCATCTTGTCCATTCTCTTTACTTGCTTCTCCAAAATCAAACTCCATGGGTGATTTAGGCAAGAACCCCAAACATACTTCAAAAGGAGTTCTCTAAGTATAAGAATGCATGGAATGATTATAAGCATGTTGTACATAGGGAAATTGTTCATCCCACAACTTAGGATGCTTGTTCCAGTATCCTCGAAGTAGATGTATCACTATTATGTTTACCACCTTTATATTTCCATCCATCCGCAGATGAAAAGTTGTGCTCTTCTTTAACTTAGTGTCCATTATTTCCCATAAATGAGACCAAAACTTTCCCCAAAAATTGAGAGTCTCAATATGATATAATAGATGTAGGCAACCCAAAATCAACCGAAACATTAGCAAAGAACATATGTGTTGTTTGTTCAGCTGTAACCTGTTTCTTGCATGGCATTAAAATACACATCTTACTGAATGTGTCCACAACAACATATAAGTAATCATGACCTATCTTGGACATCATCAAACCCCTTAAAAAATCCATAGAAATGTTTTCCCATGGATGAGAAGGTATTGGAAGTGGCATATATAATCCCAACTTTATGTTGCTAGCCTTACTTGTGGCACACATAACACACCCTTTTACATACTTGGAAACTATCTCATTCATTTGAGGCCAATAAAAATATCTATGTAATTGTGTTATTGTCTTACCAACCCCAAAATGACTATAAATGAGAGATGTATGAGCTTATCTAATTACATGTACTCTTTCATCTTTGGGTGTACAAAGCTTTCCAAGATGATTTAAAAAATTGTCATGCACATGATAATATAACTGCTTATTACCACGAGTTAATGCTTCATATACATCCTTAAAATCATCATCCTTATCATATTGTTAAACATGAATTTCATGAGATAAGGGATTATACCTTAGTACTGTATATGCATTGATCACTGGTCTTGACAACATATCTACAACCTTGTTATGAATACCTTTCTTATACTTGATTACCAATTGAAACTACTATAAGAAACCCATCCACCTGAAATGTCATGACTATTGTAGCTTGGTCTATGATTGCAAATACTGTAATGGTTGATGATCTGTCTGAATTATTGTTTCCTTTCCCATTAAGTAATGCTTTCTTTTCTTCACACTTTATACCAATGCATACAATTCCTTATCATATGTTAGATAGTTAATTACTGTTTGAGTGAAAGTTTCAAAATGATAACATAGAGGTTTACCTAGTTGCATCTAGACTACTCCCATGGAATATCTATTTGCATCGGTTTAAATCTCAAATGGCCGTTGTAGATATAGCAGAGCCAAAACTGGCGAGGTGCTTATCTTTTCCTTCAATGTCTCAAATGATTTTTTTTTCCTTCCTTCCGATTGAAAGACCTATTTTACACTTGTTAATGCATGTAGAGGATCTACTATGAAAGAGAAGTTAACAATGAACTTCCTATATTATTGTACTACTCCTAAGAAGCTTCTGACTTCTGTGGCAATGGTTGGCTTGAGATATTTCACAATAGCTTATGTTTTTTCAGGATCTATCTTTAGCTGACCATTCCATACAATGTAACCCAAATATAATAGAGAAGTTTTTCCAAACTCACATTTAGACAACTTAATATATGACAAGTTCTTGACATGCATTATATGATATTCCCATCTTCGATCGAATATCAAAATATCATCTAAGTAGACAATGACAAATTCATCTATGTAAGGCCTAAACACATCATTCATTATCCTCATAAATGCCACAGGTGCATTGCATAAACCAAATGGCATAACTAACCATTCAAACAAGCCCTTGTTTGTCTTGAAAGCAGTTTTCCATATGTCACTTTCTACAATTCTGATATGATGGTAACCACTTCTCAAGTCTATCTTAGTGAAATAAAAAACATTATTTAACTGGTCCAATAAATCATCAATCCTAGGAAGAGGATAATGGTTATTTATTGTGATATTGTTCAATGCTTGAAATTCAATACACATCCTCCACGTTCCATCTTTCTTCGAAACTAATAGAATAGGATATCCACACGGAAATAAAATTGGCCTTATGATTCTTATATCGAGCAACTCTTGAACTTGTTTCTTTATCTTTGCATTCTCTAGTATTGATTATCTATAGATACCAATGTTAGGAAGAGGAGCATCCTATTCCAAATAGATTTCATGTTCAACCTCCCTCTTAGGAGGAAACCCTGTAGGTTCTTGAAATAACTCATCATAACTAGATATGATTTTGATCAACTCCTATTTATGATCTAAATCACAACTTGATAAAGCATCAGATATCTCTTCTTATTTTTGTTTCACTATTATGAGAACAAAATATTTACTTGCATTCATGCGTCTCTTCATTTGTCTTGTGCTCACTAAAGAAACACTATTTTTTATTAGATGAGCTTTGACAATAAATTCAACCCCATGTTTGAAAAGGTGATATTTATTTTCTTCACGGTAGAATATAGATTTCCTATCAAACATATATGGACTACCCAAGACAATGACACAAATATAAAGAGGCACAACACCTAACTCAACCTCATCAAAGATTTTGGATGTAATTGCAAATCTAATCTTACACTGCTTCGTTACCTGCAAATTAACATCTTCACACACCCAACCTAATGGATATGGTTTTTTATGAGGGGTCATCTTCAAACCCAACTTCTCAAAAATTGTTTCAGATATTAAGTTAACTTGAGATCCATTGTCAAACAAAGTATCTATCTTTCTATGCTTGACTGTAACCTTGACATGGAAAATCTCGCTTCTTTTCTTTTGATCAATAGCACTTTCCGATTTAGTAGATCGAACTGAAGAATTAGTAGTAGCTATACCTTTGCTTCCTATTTCCATGATCTTAGATTCATCTCTTGAATTTGATCCTAGATCCTATCGAGTTGATGTAGTATTATTCTACTTCCCTTTATCCTAGACCTCCTTTGGTCGTAATTCTAGATGCAACATCCAACATTGTTCTTCCTCATGCCCCTTTCTCTTATAGTGGGAACATGCAGGTTTTTATTTAGCTTTCTTTACAGTAGTTGACTTCTTACTCTTCCATTTTCCTTTCGATTTCTTTTCAAACTTGTGTGACTTATTATCTTCAATCACATGCCTCCCCTTACTATCCTCCAGATGAGTAGCTTGTATTGATACTTCATCAATGTTATTAGGGTTAAACATCAAGATAGTGCGTCGAAGATGAGTGCATGCCACTAATATACTTTAGAAGAGTTTCATGGGAATATATTGGAATTCCTAAAGATAATACTTTATTTTTAAACTCATGCATATATACTTGGACATTTTTTCTCTTTCCTTGTCTGAGATGTTTCCATTCTATAATTATTTTTTTCACCTAATCCAATGGATAAATTTGTTTTCTAATTGTAGCAGTAAATTCACCCCAAGAAGAAATTATTGTACCCAGTTGAACAAGATCAACTTGTGTCTTACTCTCCCACCATATTGAGGATGTACCGCCTAGACGAAGAGTAGCCAATTGTATCTTTGCAGTGTCATCCAAGATATTTTTCACCTTGCAGTATACCTCTATCTGCTTGATCCAATTATCCAACTTTTCGGCATTCAATTCTCCATCATAAATTGCAAATTCGAACTTAACATCCAATTTTAATAAAATAAAATTATGACCATGAGAAGTATTCTTAGTGGACTTCTTCTTTCATGAAGAATTTTCACTTGCAGATGATGAAGATGGTGAGAGTGGTTTGGAAGGTCCACCTCCTTCACCTCTTCCTTCATCTTTAACTAGTTCAACTTTATCTGATGTATCTTCTTCCTTGGCCTTCTTTCGACCCTCATACATTTCTTATACCATGGCTTTCATTAAATTAAAAGACTTGAAGAAATCATCTTCAAAGTCAGAAGGACCTAACTTTCTTGGCGAATTCATCTCTCTTCTTCGAGTAAATAGTCTCGAACCAATCTTTGAATTATAACTTACAATTTTTCCTTCTCTTCTCTTAGATTTGGATCTTGTAAGCATTAACTTGCGAACACTTGTCAAAACTAGCTCTGATACCAACTTGATCTGAAAAATCCTTAGATGTTAATTATTCTTTAATACACATACACATCTACTTGATCTTTGAAATAACGATGATCGTTTGACTGATTTAAAAATACATATGAAATTACTTATCTATCCAAATTCACTTAAATGATAAACAACTTGCAATATAACTGAGCGAAATAGAACAACAATACCAAAATCACACACACAAGTTTGTTAATGGAGTTCACCTAATTTGGGATATGTCTTCGGGTCCGATTCCAATATTAATTCTCAAATGCTTGTGTTTTTTACAATGACCTTTTTACACATTTCTCAATCTCAAAAACAAAGTACACCATCAAATTCCTTGTGAAATTTAGAGAAAAATGAGTATAAAGTTCACAAAATTCCATCAAGAACCTCTTGGCATGCATTATAGTGCATTACCAAGGTTTGAATACCTCTGGCATGAACCTTGAGACCCCATCCATACTCTGCAAATGATTGTCCTTGCCTCAGTCCGTGCACCCATTAAATAGGGGGTCGAGCTAAAACCACCACCCGAACTTCATGGAAAACCTTAAATGTAAATTCGTTGGAATGAATTTACATAAGGTGCCTTTGGCGCAATGGTTATGGAATTGGAAAGCATAGAGGAGGTCATCGGTTCGATCCTTGCAAACCTCTCCTTCATGGGCACTTTTTTATAACTTATGGTTATGATATATGGTATAGTTTGGTGGTATATTCATTAGCGTCCCATGGAATATGGTACATGGTTACATTTGGTACCATTTGATAACATATACTATGGGTCGAGGTCTAGGCCCTTCTCCCTTTTTCCGCCAACGATACAATATCAAAAAATTAAAATATATTTGGTACCATATACAGTTAAGGCCCACTTGCATGGTGTAATGGTAAGGTTGTTGGATGATAGGCGAGAGACCCAGGTTCAATCCTCTAGAATCCCAACCAAAATTTTAAATAACTTATCACTAAATGTCCGATGGGAGGCTACCACATGAAAACCTCTAATTGGTCTATCATTGCCATGTATCAAACTGCAATTGGTCCACTTGTGCCATACGGATTTCCAAGTCACTTGCTCGGTCAGACATACAATATACCACATGGAATATTGGAGTGTTTCCATGCCAGCACCATACAAATGTATGGTCATTTCATGTGTCACCCTTTCAGTGGTGACACATGTCACCTTTGACCCTTTGACTTTTTTCCCTGTTGACCATAACTTTGATCAGCCATATCTTTTGCATACGAACTTCGTTTAAGGCGATTTTTGTGCCATTGGAAAGATATCGTCGAGATATACACATTGATTTCCTTTTCAAGAACACTTTAGAAGATCAACTTTTGAGAATTTTTCAATCCTTCTATACTTTTATGAGCATTCCAAATGTTCCTGGACCTCTGTGAGTGTTTTGGATCCTCCTAGATCATTCAACAAGTCTGAAATCACCTTGAGGGATGGTACATATTTGAAATATGTTAGAGATCAATATAGGGTTCAATTGAAAATAACCCTAATTATGATCGTCCTATGGCCATTCCCAAGAGGGAATGGAAGAATATACAAGAGGATGCAAAGGAGAGTACATTGAGACATGAAGGGAAGACACCACCTGGCCCTAGAAGGTAATATATGATACTTTGAATTGAATATGCTGAATTTTCTTTAGTTCTACAGAAACAATTGTGATATCTTATAACATACTTGAAACTTTTCATAGCCAAGGCAAGACTAGAAAAAAATGGGCAGCACAAACTTGGCCAAGGTGGTTACCTAAGATTAAAATCTTGAATTGTAAGTACAAAATAATTTATTTATAATATACATATCATCGTGCAAATTTTATCGAATTGCAACCAATAAGAAAAAATATTAATTACAACCTTGCGATGTAGGGGGATACCTTCAACACTGTCACCATTGAAGAAGACTTGATGCCCAGATTCAAGTTTAACTTTCAAGTTGTGGTGGAAAATCGACAAAGGAAGGGACATTCACAATCTGACCCTTCAAATGAGTTGGTAAATAAAACGAAAATATTGTAGTTGTTGATTACTTGTCAAATATATTGATGATTGATTTGTTGGACATGGTGTTGGAATTGATGTCAAAAGGGGTCAATATCATCAATATTGAACATGATGTTTATGGAGTTGGAATTGATGCAAAAAGAATTGGTTAAAGTAGATTTCCATTAAAATAAAATGTGGAATATGGTGTGTTGAATCTTGTCAAGCTCGTCCACTATCAAACTTTTATGATTGGTGTTTGCAGTTTTCAGGAGAAGGAATGTAGATAGAATATGACAACATGAAAAAGGAATATAGGAAATATCATGAAAATACCCAAGGCACATTTATCATTGGTGGAAATTCATAATCACCCAGTAAATTTGAATTAATACAGGGTTCAAAGAGACAAGACCTGAGAGCTTGCAACTCTACCTTGATACAAGGTTTAAACAACTAAAGGTTGCAACTATTATATTCTCTTATGTTGTAAGGATTGATGCTATTATCATCATTTTAAATGTGAGAAAGAAAGGTATCATATCGACATGATTCCTATCGTGATCACTAGATCAAGCCACAGGACTGTTCAATGTTGATTGTTGATCAGAAAGAGAGAAAGCATATCCAACTATCCTAATCCATTTCACGTTTCAAACTAGCATGAAGTTTAATTGACAAGACTAGATCAAAGCCTCAACTCAAATCCACTTTATATTATGTTACATCCACTATCTATTCTATCGGACAATCCACAGTTAAATCACATTTTGTGATTGTTGACTAGAGTCAACACAAACGGAAACGCAAAACGGACGCCAACCATTCAAGTCAATAGTTGATTAAAACAAAATTGTTGATCCAACCAGGGTTGAAGTTATAAGTTAAGTGCCAATTGGCTTAGCGCTTGGTCACAAGGTTTGGTTGTATGGAAATGAGGTAGGGTGTTCAAACCTTACATTGATAGAATCCACCGTCGACTTGGATCAATCCAAAATCAACGACCTTAATCCAATTTCGCATTTGAAATAGCACGATAGTTAAATGAGGAAGGTGGACATGAAAAGTTTATTATGTCAAAATTAATAATCCACATGTCAGATTTATGTATTATCGCATTTTGGATTGAGGTTATTTCGTATGCATGTTGCAAGAGCGAAAATCCTGCAGATCGTCCACTCAACCGATGATCAAGTCCAACCCTTTTATTTGTTTTAGCATTGAGATATTGAAGCACTTAATGGGTTAAACCAAGATAGCAGTTAACGAGTTAAGGGTTAAACCAAGATAGCAGTTAACGAGTTAAGGGTTAAACCAAGATAGCACTTGGTCATAAGGAGTGGTCACCTGGCGAAAATAAAAAGGTTTCTTTAGGATTGTGTAGAGAACATGCCTTGCACATTATGCATTTAGATGTTAGTCACAATGTTGTGGTCCCATGGGAAAAAGGGCCATGAATTAAGAACCTAGCAAATATTCTATACAAGAAATGCACCAGAGAGGCATGAAAAACTCGAATCTGAGCCCGTGGAAGAATAAGGATGCACTGAAAAACCTTTGTTAAATGAAAAAAGAAGAACATTATTAAATAAATATTCAGAGTTCGAATTTAGTTAAATTCCTCAGGGTCAAGGTCTATTCAAGATTAGCTACAAACAAAAATACATAGTACCCAATCGTTCCATTGCTACTATAAAACCTTTTTGACACATGAAAGGATAAATGCTGAACAACTTACAAGGAAATTGAAATCTTTTTTTTTTTAAAGACAAAACTTTTAAATAATGACAAAATATGAGCATTATATAAATGAAGAGGTGAAATGTTTCATTGTTAAAAATACACAATGGTTCAATAACATACCTGTTGGAATATTATATAAATAGAAAGGCATGGTGAAAATAAAGTGTCTATGTGGTCCAATTCAGAACATCAAAACAAAATCAGAGTCCAAGTAAGAAATTAAATATGCTAATGAAGTGAGGGTGGAAGGGAGGAGCAATGGAGGATTGCATTCCTATAAAGTTTTATGCCTTAAGAAAGGGAGTTGGTGCTTCCGAGAGTTGGTGCTCTAAACAGGGAGTCGGTGCTTCCTAGAGTTGGTGCTCTAAACAGGGAGTTGGTGCTTCCTAGAGTTGGTTCTCTAAACAAGGTATTGGTGTCTCCTTGAGTTGGTGCTCAAAAGAAGATATATTGGTGTGTATTTTACATTGTAACTTGTACTTTTTGTGATTTTAATAATTAGTTTTTGTTTTCAATACATTCTTGTTGATCAATTGTTGTGATTAATAAGTTTAATATTTAATTATCATTAAAATATTGAAAAAGAAGCAATACTGATTCACCCCACCCCTATCAGTATTGGCCAATATTTCAACAATCGGTAGTATATAGGGTTCCTTCACCACATTCTAACAACTTGAAGGCAAGATCTTGATAAATCACTATGGATCAACAAGAAGGAATGTTCTCTAACAGAGCACCTTTATTCAAAGGAAATGATTATGCATTTCTTAGTATAAGGATGAAAAGTTATATAATGTCTCTTGGATGTGATGTATTGATATCTATGGTAGATGTTTACATTGTACTAACTACTACACCTTCAGACACTGTTGTAAAGAAACCCTGCAATGATAATTCAAGGGTTGTTAATGCAATTCTGGGTGGATTAGCAAACTCTATATTCGTAAAAGTGATGCATTGTAAATCAAAAAAGGAAATTTGGGACAAGCTTAAAATCATTTATGAAGGAGATTCCAAAGTAAAGAAATAAAAACTTCAAACACACTGAGGGAAGTTTGAAAGTCTAAAGATGAAAGAGGAAGAAAACATTGCAAAATATCTTCAAAGAGTGGATAAAATTTTCAATTCAATCAGAGCACTGGGAGAAGATCTAGAAGACAAAATTATTGTTCAAAAGGTGTTGAGATCATTACCAATGAGATATGATGCCAAGATATATACCTTGTAATATCGATAAGACCTTGAAAAAAGTACAGTGGATGACCTTCATGGGATCCTTATAGCCTATGAAATGAGAACTAGGAAAGAAAAGTCATCAAAAGGAGAAACAACCGTCAAAGCATCAAAATCAATAAAGAACCATGAGCATGTGCCATATGAAAATCACTTAGACATATCAAATTAATAAGAGGATAACTTCATAAGGAAAGTCAAGAAAGGGTTTGGAAAATACAAAGGGAAGTTACCTTTCAAGTGCTTCCAATGTGGAAAAAATGGACACTTTGATAAAAAATGTCCTTATCCCAATGAGGATAGTGATGATGAAGAAATCTATAACCCTAAAAAGGGTAAAAATAGAAGCAAGAAGAAATTCTACAAGAAAAAGAAGAACTTTTTCTCCAAAGAAGACAATAGTTCATCTGACATGAGAGAAGATGATGAGACAGATCTTCCATTTACGGGAATAGAAAATAAAAATAATTTTTCTAATGAAAATGAAGAAAACTCTGATGTTGAAGAAGAAGTAATCCTTGAAGAAGAAATTATTAGTGCTCTTGAAGAATTGAGGAAGTATAAAAGGAATAACAAGTCACTAAAAGAACAACTAGTGGAATATGAAGGGAAACAAAAATCAAGTGAAAATGAAGTTTCAAAAACTATCAAAGAATCAGAACAAATTATTGTTGACTTGAAGATTGAATTCCAAGAATAAAAAAGAATTGAAGAAGTCATTTTAAAACAACTCAATGATAAGAAAAAATATTGTGAAAATCTAGAGGATGAAATTTTGCTTCTAAAAAGGGAACTTGAGAAAGGGAAGAACCCCTCAAGATTTGAAAACAACTCAAAAATCGTGGAAAATATTCTTAACAGTCAAATATCACCAAGAAATAAGACAGGGATGGGTTATGACCAAAAGAATTTTAAGAAAGGATCTAACTCTACATATAAGGAAACTAACAAAAATCCAAAACGTTATGCAACTTCCTTTCAGAGCTCTCTCAAAAGGAAAGAAGACAAGATAAAAATTGATTCTAATATACAAAAATATGCTCTACTTTCAAAGGTAAATGAATACATATGGAATACAATTACAAGAAGAACTCCCTCCAAAAGGTATCAATATCTCCTTCTTGGATATTGTTTCTCTTGCAATAATTTTGGGCATAAAGCATTAAATTGTAAATCTTATCATAAAAATGTTCAAAGATATGGTTATAAGAACAATAAGAATAGGAATATTCATGAGAATAGAAACTACAATTCATTCTCTCCATTACAAGATTATAATGTTGAATGTTTCAAGTGTAAAAATTATGGTCACAAAGCTAATGAGTGTAGATTATCAAAATTCTCCATGAAGTCAGGTTTCCCTAACATTCAAGAAAATTATAAAAATATGTGAAAGGAAAAACACTTGGAAGAAAATAAAAAACAGAATGTAAGGTATCCATGTATTCCAAGAGTAAAAGAATCCAATGGTATGTTGACAGTGGATGTTCTAAACATATGACTAGAGATCAAAAAAAATTTCTCAGTCTAGAAAGAAAAGAAAAAGGAAAGGTTACATTTGGAGATGAGGCCTCTACAAGGATACTTGGAAAGGGTACAATAAGTCTGGGAAATAACAGAGCCAAAGAAGAAATGCGTTGTTGGTTGAAAACTTGAAACCTATGTTGAAAAACACACTGACACTTAGAGGGTT
>CBVK0102041365.1:0-14864 GCA_900067695.1 Picea abies
CACCTTAGTTAGCAATCACCATTTAATAATTATTCATTACTTCCATTTACAACTAACATTTCTCAGCAACAAACATCATCAATAAACCATCACCATAAAGAACACAAGGAACACAAGATATATGTATAACTTTCTTTTGTATTACAGACTACAATCCTTTGGGTTTATCAACATCAACTGAAAAATATAAACAACTCCAAAAGAGCGCCAACTCTCAATGCAAGACTCATCTTGCAGATCTCAACACCAACTGAGATGTGAGAAATCCAATCCTCAAGTACAAGACCCTGCTTGTGGATAGAAAACAATTTGTCAATAGGAACACAACCTGTTTATACTGCAGTCTATGTATGTACTTGATCTGCCTATACTTCATCATGCATATGTACGTGTCCTTCCCTCTGTTAGCCTGCGTACACCTTTAGAAACTAGGGTTTCTGAAACTTCACAACTTCTTCCCTTCAGACCCTTTCTTCCTCTGTCATATCCACCAATAACTAGTCACTGCAATTGGCCTATCACTGCTCAACCTGTACCATACCAACCATAAACAAATCTACACCATCCAAAAACCTATGCATGCTCCTCATGCATACACCATCACAGATCATGAATATCTCTCAATTAGAACATAAATGAACTACTCAACCAATCAACTACCATATTCAGACATCAATACAACCATAAAAAGAATTCATCAAGCATCCACCATACCATGAGAAAGTATATACATCAAAGACAATATGTACCCGTATAATAACCTCTGTAATAGATCTGAACCTGTAGAATGTTGATCTGGAACTTGCTTTTGACTTCAAGATCCTGACACTGTCACTTACTCAAGATTTTGATGTCCTTTCCAACTGTACGTTCCCTAATATGCTTCAGCTCACGTACGTACATGCCCTATCACACTGCATCTTGTGTACTTCTTCAGAAAAATAGGGTTTTTTTAACCTCCGAAACTTTCACCATCAAACCTCATACTTACAGAACTTTTGATGCATCCATGATTACCTGCAATGAATCTTTCACCAAAATAGATATTCAATTATCCTCAAGAGATTCACTCACATAACAAACCCTTTCTCTCTCATTTATACTTCTCCAAGTAGCTTATTGTAGTGGTTACCTTAATCTAACCAACTTATCCCAACTTCCTTATTTTGGGGCTTAACCCACTTCTAACCACTTTGTCTTGTTGCAACCACTTAACCCATGACTAAACACTTTGATTGGTCAAATTCTTCTAGGAGATTCTAGAATAATTTGACTTCTTTTACCTTCTAGGGGCTTCTAGACAACACATGAGGGTTCTCCAACTTTACATGGCCATAACTCTCTAATTGTGAGGACTTATGTGACATTCCACATATCACCGGAAATGGCATGACGAGAAATATCCATCTAGAATATTATCACTTACAAATTCACTGATCTTCATTACATTATTCCATAATCAACCTTGGGTTCCTTAACCACACATCTAGGATGACTCAACCACTTAACCATTTGGACTTCACAAAGCGTCTTCTCGTGAGGGCTTTCAACCACTTAACCATTTGGACTTCACAAAGCGTCTTCTCGTGAGGGCTTTCACCATAAGGGGACCACTTTGGAGTTCATCCATTTGGTACTTCCTATAAGCCATGACATGAAATCAATGATAAAAATTATTCCTAACAAACAACATATCACTATGACACCACTTGACATCAATTACATAAATCCTTTGACATCAATTACATCCATGACCACATGATCCAACAATCAATACATCAATGATATTACTATGAAAATACTCGACATTAATCCTTTGACATCAATGACAACATGATACAACAATAAATGCAACTACCAACCACAACCCATCCCTCTCTATATCATCTTAGTTGGGTCTAACAAAATGACCCTCACTTGTTGTTAACACACATTGCATAGTAACTTTTCCCACTAGCCCCTTCAAAGATATCATTGAATATGGCATGTCTCCATTAGAATATTTTGATATTCTATTAGGAATCTCATACCAATGCCAACACAATCCTTATACAATGCTCTCCATAATGCCTATAAGTTATTTAAATAACCTATGAACTAACCTCTATCAACGTCCCTCTCTCCGATCAAGTTTGTTTTCAACCAACAAGCATGAATAAATGATTTTATTTATACGTTATCCCACCCAACACACCAATTCATCAAGCTCCACCTTAGACTCTTTCCTTAACTTACCGATGGGAATCCCCCTCTATACATGTACCTTCTATTCATATCACTAAGATACCTTAGCGCCTTACTACCCATTCATAAACCCTAAACTTAGCTCATGTTCTACCCTCTTCTTTAGCCTAGATTATGCACCATATAAACTCCTCTATTTATCCACTACCCATTTTCCTTCATTCCCTTTGTACCCAAACTCCTCTACTCTCACCTTACACAAAAAGAATCCATCCAACACACTTGAAAACACCTTTACAAACCTCAAAAAACCAAGCACTACCATATTCTTTATCTTAGGACCATTCTCTAAATATATATTCATGCATAGAAGCCACACTACTTATGGATGATGACACAACTCAATATTCCATCACAAATCCACCACAAGGTGCACACTTAACCACAACAATAACACATTGTGTGATTTTCTTAGAGGTTATTACTACCTTTCCATGGGTAACCACTCACTTCATCCACTTTCCATCATCTCGTGTATCACTTTGATCTATATCATATGGGTTGGATAATCAAGTTTCTTACACACATGACACATCATTGAAGATCATTTCTACATACAGGTTTCTACCATGAAGTACACACTCTGTGTTGGGTGTAGGACATAGTTGCATGCCTTCATACTTCAACATTGCGACACTAATTGGGTATATCCATTGTAGTGTAGCTAGAGGGGTAGTGTGGGGGCGGGGGGCGGAGGGCCCATAGTTATAATAGTGGAGGCCATTCAATGTGAGGTGGACTAGGTCCACTATATTATTAAATAAGGCCCGCTATGATAGTTAGATATATTAGTATAAACATAATAAATGTAAGAGGACCTTCTATAAGTAGAACCTTCTAGTAAGTCCTCTTACATTTATTATGTTTTTACTAATATATCTAATTACCATAGTGGGCCTTGTTTAATAATATAGTGGACCTAGTCCACCTCACATTGAATGGTCTCCACTATTATCACTATGGGCCCTCCGGGCCCCCCACTACCCCTCTAGCTACACTACATCCATAATCCATACAAGGATATCATATAGAATGATTGGTCAGATCATCATAATGCTTCTACAAGATTCCAAATAATTCAGTCTCTACTTACAATTTTCCCAACATGATTTTTTCTAGCTCAACCCTAGCCCTCACCAAATAGTTCTACTAGTTTTATGTTGTCTGTAGTGACTCATATGGCCAACTTAGTGGCACTACAAATTTGGGAATTATTAGTATATTTCACTTTCTATGACCCAATTTCTTACCCATACCTACACCATGTATTCCATTATGGATATCACCCACTTCATGTCTCTTATGTCACCATAAACTCAAGTTATCCTTAACCAATGTCTTGACAACTCTACAAT
Organism: Picea abies; assembly: GCA_900067695.1. NCBI lineage: Eukaryota > Viridiplantae > Streptophyta > Pinopsida > Pinales > Pinaceae > Picea > Picea abies. Next base: position 3,600 of record CBVK0102041365.1, read on the forward strand.
CCTGATATGAATCTTTCAAATTGGTGTGCCAATAATTCCCCCTACTATCACTTCATACTGGTAAGAAAGAGCATAGTCACAATAATGTTTTCCTTCCCCTTATCATGGATGTTGGACATAAATCAAATAAAGTCTCAACACCATAGTTTAGGATAACTATCTACCTACTAGGAACAAACATAATAGCTACCACAATGTTCTTTATTTTCATAGATTATGTGGATCATATAATGTGTTTTTCATCTATATCACCAACACAATATTTCCCAATGTTAGGTGTTTCTCTCTAAAAATTAATTTCTCTTGTCCTATTACATATACTCATCCTTGAATGGCCCACAACTAAATAGACAAATCTTCATGCCGGTATTTTCCCTCCATTTTCTAGTAATAACACATAGCTTTCTCAACTTCTTCCAGAAGGAAACTCAACCTCACACATATAAACCATCAGTAGTAGATACAAAACAACATTGATCATGGTCTTTGCATGATACCTTTTCCATGCACTCTAAAACTTCCGAAAAACACACCATACCCACTGCACCAGTTTGACATAGTTACATAACATCAACATCAAGCTTCCAAGTTTCAACACCAGTAACATCTAGTATCAACTCTTCACCATACCCTATTGGTTGACAGAGTTACCTTCAACACTTCAGCACTAGAATATTTTGATAGGGTTACATAACATCAACCACCATTTTGACATAGTTACATATCATCAACATTGAGCTTCCAAGTTTCAACACCAACAATATCTAGTCTCAACTCTTCACTATGCCCTATTGGTCAACGGAGTTACCTTGAACACTTGAGAACTACAATATTTTGATAGGGTTACATAACATCAACATCCAATCTCTCGTCTTCACCAGACATCACCGTTATTACTTTTTCACATTCCAGATAGTAACTTCTCTTTTATATTCTCATTCCTAAACAAGGATGCTTTTGAACTAAACCAAGAGGACCTACTATGATGTAGGAGACCATATAGACTAGAAGGTGCACCTCACCAACATCATGTCCTCTTGAATAATGCACTACAATAATTTATCCCACATTATTTAGCTAGATATAAAATTAGATGCATCTTCTAGCTCTTAAGTTGCATTCATTTCATTTTTTGTCATTTCTTCCAACCTTCAAGTTATATGCATTAGTTAGTTACATTGTTTAGATTTATTTTAGCATTGATATGTATGCATGCATAGAATAAGGAAATTGTGGACCCATTGTGAACTTCTAAAAGGACATTGGTCAAGATGAATAAAGGTAAGCCATTTTTCTTCAAGGTTTTCTTCATTTTTGGTGTTTATTGTCTATGTTTTTGGGTTAATATCTCTTCTACGTAGTGTGCTTACCTCTCTTAACTAGTTTTTTTTTGGTTAGAGAGGTCTCCACTCTCATCAAAATACTCCTTTAACTCACTCTTTTCCTTGTATTCATGTTCTACAAATCCCTCTCCACTCACTTTTGGCATTGTATCATGCATTTCACTCAAACTTTCCTCAGTTTTGCCAACAACATGCACCCCACTAGCACACATCAAGAGTTTATGAGTTTAATTTTTCCTTTGTATATAGATAGTCATGGTATCTAAACTAACTTGTATTATTGGGTTTCGGATGTTAATAAGTGGTTGTTCTTCATAGTTTTATATGCTTTCTTTGGCCTATGTTTACTTTACATAGCCTAGAGCTCTGATGCAAAGAATTCACAATAGAAAGATATGGAGGAGGTGTGTTAATATTCCACATATAAATTTCTATGGGAGTTTGAAGTTTGAACACTTTTGAAATGAACGATTAAATGGTTATTTATTTAATGTTATATATGTCTTTATGATATTCAATTTCAATGTTGGTATTGCATTTTCCTTCCCTACTTTTGGTTAGTGTTATTGGACTACCAATGTCAGATTGAAAATTAGCTAGTTATTTTCTTTTCCCTTTTTCTACTAAATCATTGTTTACTCTCTTTTGAATGTACCTTTATTTTCTCAATGTAATATTTATTATTCACATAAAACCACACGGTTGTAGTTACCATGTATGTATTTGTAGCCCTAGCTACCTTTATTGAACCAATCTATGTAAAGGGTTGAGTTTACATGGTTTCCAAGAGCCAAATCCAAGTTTGTCCTCCCTCTTGAAAGGTCGTTGCAAATTCATTTGTCCTCCCTCCCCAAAATTTGTCCCAACAACTTGATCATAATATGGGATGTTTCCTACACTTGTTTTCTATCTTAATTGTTTACCCAACTGTTAAAACTGCAGAATAACTAGAGGTAACAGAGTGTCCACTTGAAAAATTTTAACTGCATCCTTTGCATATATTTTGGATTGGTTGATTGATTATGTCATGATCATATCCCAACCGTTCCAAAACCATGCCTAGGCCTTGTGTCATTCCACTTACTGGCTAGTTGTGAAGGTTGACTCAAGCTACAACAATGACTTTATTGTATGATGAGTGATGTATGAGAAAATATCGTTAATAATATGTAACATTACCCTAAGTCTGGTGGTAAGTATATTGTTCTTTATAACAATAACCTTTAACATGATGCATGGTATACAATGGATGGTTTGGAATTTTCTAATGCATTAATTGTTGTTGTCACATAATTCTTGAATACTCAAAGTATATCATAAGTACTTGTTATGCACCTGAAACATGAATCTTGAAATATGAATTGTTCTATTCTCCTTTAGAGTTTCATTACATCAACAAAAATACATGAGTTAGAGTGGAGGCAGATCAGACTTTGTCATTATATTTATTGTTGTCTCATGATTACGAAGGCAGTTCCTCAAGTTATTATTTGAAGGTTTTATACTTGTTTCATAGATTGTATAACTGTATGAACATGCATATAAACATGGTATAATTGTTGGCATATTACTATGATTATTCGGTTGCAACAAATGTTATTTCATTGATACTACGTGGAAATGATTGCACTTCAAACTTGATGTTTCCATTTTCTCCCGAAACAATTACTCATTCTTAAAGTGTCTTATGAGAAATCATCAAATGCCCCCATGATCACACACATAATATTATCGTGCCTTTAAACTATAATATGAATTACATTTGAGAACTTATATATATATATATACATAAAAAAATAATATGATACAAATTATTATTATTTTAAATAATAACCCTTTGTTAGACCATCAACGACCTAGTTCAACGATGGTTTGACTCGCGTAAATTTTCCCTCCTAACCCTATAATTGTCGAAAACACAGTCGGTTTGTCCATACATTGTCAATAGTTCAATGAAATATTGATGATATTATGACGAACATTCGTAAATCGTATGACACATGTACAACAAACTTTGGTCGATGGTTTATCATAGTTTAGTCGATCTTCAAATGGACTAGTGACGAAAATGTGATGGATTTGAGATGAACTGTAGCGGATGATATGATGGACTGGTGATGACCATTTGTCGATCTTACAATGAATTGGCGATAACAATGTGTGTTGACATTGTTCGATTGTGGGGCATGTTCTTTGTAGGTTAGTCGCTCTTACGATGGACAAGTGATGATAACAACCTAGACTTGAGACCTACATCGGTCGATGGAACGATGTAAGTGTTCATCTATTTTGTGACTAACTGGGGTCATCGTACTTGCAACAAAGGTGACATGACGAAAAACGGGTTGTATCCTTCATCATACTTGAGATGTTGTGGCGATGAACATGCATCAATAAATTGTTGGAAAATGTGCCCAATGTAATAGTGACTAGAGTTTTCATTTTTAGGTCACAATTCTTGTCAAGTTAGTAACTATGTTTTCAAAGGATAAACCAAAACCATGTACAATTATAAGATCCCTACCTTTTTATTCTCAAGGAATTTATATCTTCTTCCATATGATCGATGGAATGCGCTCATCCTTACATTTTTGAAACCATACAAAATTGAAACTTAACTTCCTTATTGCTCCTAAAACAACTTTGGGAATAAATTATAAATAATTCCAAAAGAAAATAATTATCTCTAAAACTAATTTTATCAATGCCAAACACCCAGCAATTGAGATCCATCTGCTACTCCAATGATTAATGAAAGCTTCAATTCTTTCCAAAAGCCCGCCATAGTCCCTTTTCCATAGCCATTTGGTTTTAACAAGAAACCCAAGTACTTAAAACCCTCATTTGGATATAAAATTCTAAATGGAAAGTTCAAAAGAATCCTCTGCTCATCCCCATATTATAAGTAATTAAAGGAAATGGACGTTTGAAGATTAATATCCATTCCTATTGCCTTACATACAAATCTAATATTTCCTTTAACTTGTTGGACTCTCTGGAACTACCATTTATAAACAAAAGGACATCATCAACAAATAAAAGGTGTTAGAGAGCACAATCTTCTTATCTTCACCCCTAAAATAGATCTAATTCTTTTAGCCTCCCTAATGGATCTATTAAGAACCTTTGCGACTAGAAGAAAAAGTAGTGGAGACAAAGAATAACCTCGGCGTAGACCTTGAGAAGGTTTAAAAAAATTGAAGCAGGGCCATTAATCAAGAGAGAAAAGGGGAATGAAGAAACATAACCCATTATCTAGCACACCATTAGATAATTAAAACCTATGTGAAGAATCATGATTCTTAAGTACAAGAAACTTGTCCTATCATAAGCCTTTGAAAAATCAAGTTTGAAAATTGCGATAGGGAAATTTTTAGTCTTGATATAATGAAAGCCTTCCTATGGTAGTCCAATTGCCTCATAAATTTATCTATTCTCCAGGAAGCCAAATTGTTCATGAGATATAACATTTGAGAATGTCTTCTTGACCCTTATTGTGAACACTTCTAAAACAATTTTATACAATAAATCACATAATGAGATAGGTTGAAAATATTCAAAAGAATTGGGCTTATCTTTTTTTGGAATTAAAGTTAGAAAGGTAGCATTGAGAGAGCTTGAGACCTTTCCTGTGATTTTTACCTTCTATATCATTCTTAGTAAGTTATACTCTAGTAAATCATATAAACCACTAAAAAACTCCACCATCCACCTATCTAGACCTGAACTCTTGTCGTTTTTGAAGGAAGCCAATATAGTTTGCAATTCAACCTTGGAAACCTATTCCATCAACAATTGGTTATTTTATTATATTACTAGCCTAGGAAAATATGAGGATATATTTAAGATTTATGCCATGTTTTCCCTCAATAGTTCCTTAAAAATATTTTGAAAATAAGTAGAACCTAGCTCAACCATTTTCAAAAAGTTGTTAACCATTTGACCCTTATAGTTCCTCACTTCCCAAAAAGTATTTGTTCGTTTTTTATTATTAGAAAAATTATGGATTTTTTTCATATTTTCACCACCTTTCTCAATCTAAATAGCACGATTTTTCATCGTCCCTCCATGCCAATAATATTTGTCCTTTACCCTCCAACTCTCTGAATTTCAAAATATCCTCCTCATCGAGAAGTCCATTTTCATTTCTTAAAAAAAACATCTACTATCTACCTTTAATTCCTTATCCAATTCTTGTCTTTTATTTGGAACCCATTCCATGGATGTCTTTTTCACCCTTTTTAACATGAATATGAATTGAAAGCAAGTTGTCTCCCTTGAATTGGGATCATAGCTAGTCCATTCATTTTACAACTAGATTCATGTAATCTTCCTCCACCAAAGTGAATTGGATTTGAAAGGACTCAAAAAATTATCATTTTATATTTCCAATTACAAAAAAATATCACTATGATATGAAGAACAAATAGGTTCCACCCAAGTTTCGATTTCCTTTACCTTTGCCAAAAAAAAATAAAAATATAAGAATATATCAAGCCTCTAAGATACTCCTTTAGTTCCTCCTCTATTATTTCATCATGTTGGGATTAGTTTCAAAGGTTTCACATCCACAAAACCATATTCTTCTAATTTATGCTTGAAGTATGCAACATCCCTATCCAACCATTCATTCAAACCCCAAACCTTAGATCATGAAGTTGTGAAATTGAAATCACCTCCTATTACAACCTTCTCCCCTTTTACAAGATGAAGATCAAAGAAAGAATCATGGAAAACCTACTAGTCCTTGGAAGGACCATAACAATTTATAACTTAGATAGTCTATCCCAATTCCATGAAGATGAACTTGATATACATACCCCTTAGATCATGAAGTTGTGAAATTGAAATCACCTCCTATTACAACCTTCTCCCCTTTTACAAGATGAAGATCAAAGAAAGAATCATGGAAAACCTACTAGTCCTTGGAAGGACCATAACAATTTATAACTTAGATAGTCTATCCCAATTCCATGAAGATGAACTTGATATACATACCCGAGTCAATGAAAATATATGTTAGAAGAGACACAGAGATTTTCTACCTTATTAAAACACCTCCATAATTTCTAATAGAATCAAAGACAAAAATTCCCAATCTTTTAACAAACAAGCTAACTTGCAAACAATTTTGCATCCTTCACCCATAGTTTCTTGGACCAAAAGAACATTTGGTCTATGGATTTCCACTAAATGGGCGAGATAAATTATTTTAGTGGGACTTCCTAAACCTCGAATATTTATGAAAATAATAATCATATGGTAACTCTATGGAGGGGTTGTCCTACTCTACGGGCCCCCTCTAGGGATTTTTGTTTCCCTTGTTTAATCTCTTTCAAGTTTTTATCTTGTGCCTGCCTTATAAATGAATTTCTTCATATAGATCCTAAGCCAACCTATAGAACAAGGTCTTTACCCAAAACCCCAGTGGTATAAGATTCTCCCTTTATAGGAGCTCCTTTCTTGTACTTTAAAAAATATCTTCCCAATTTCGAAGAAACAATCCCATCCCCAGTATCAAAAGTCAAAGGACTCAAACCAATCCTGTGTCTACTATAGGGACTTCCTATAAAGGAGGATGAGTCTGAGTTTTCCTCCCCCATAGGATTAACATAATGGATCCTCCAACTAGGGAATCGAGGCTTAAGGTTTGAGGAAATAGGAAAATCCTCTTTCATACCATCCCTCATCTCAGAGAGTGAAGACCTTTCAAATGTTCATCTTAACTTTGTAACAAAAGCATAAGAAATTTTTTGCTCCAAAACCACCAAAGGCTTGGAAAAACACTTACCAAAAAAGGCAATGAAATATTCTTCTAAGGTCTTGCACTAGCTACACAAGTAATCCCCTTGCTCTCTTTCCACTAAATACAACTATAATCAACACCTACTTCTTTGATCTTCTTGTTAGGAGTTATATCTAAAGAATCAATCTCCAACCCTTTCACAAACTCTAGATATGGAGATAGGCCATAAAATAAAATACAATCTCTACCCCTTCCCTAAGCACATCCTTTTCTTCATTAACCAAGACTTGCAACTCTTTTTTATGCCAAATTTTTCTCAAGAATGCTTGTGGGAATTCATCTACCACATGGACACACAAATGACATTGTGCACAATAAAAATGGATTTTGCAATAATCTAGAGTTTGATTATGACATTTATCCTCAAAAAAAATCTCCAACGTATCTGCTAGACCCTCAGCCAAATCAATCTCCACTAGAACATGGGATACAATCCAATATGGATTGGACTAAAAGGATAAATCCACATCCAAAACTCTACCTAGTACCAAGTAAGTCTAGATAACCCTAATAGACTTCTCCAACTAAGATTCAAAAGAAAGACGCAACAACTTAACCCATATTAAGATTTTCCTTAAAACCTTAGTTATGGGATCAAATTAGACATACCAAGGCCTTAATGAAAAATACAAATAATCTTAAAAGCAATGCCACTTTAGGATCCTAGACACATCCTCCTCACTACAAAAAATGAACCCTAAACAACCTTAAGATAAAATATGAAAAATAAGCCCATACCCCAAGATAGGATATCACCACCTATACGATCAATCATTCAAGCTTTGCATACTAAAACTCCTCCTATGAAATCTCCCAATCAAGGCCTTCCCCATGAAATCTGCAACCTATATATTCAACAATGATTGGAGGCTCTGGGAAGATGCGTGGTGTGATCGTAGCCTCTTAAAAAACAAAACAAGTTTGGTAAGTCCGCACTCGCATATTTTGATAGGCGTGCACTCACATCTTTTGAGAGGCCGCGCACTTGTCTCTTGAAATGTCGTGACTACGTCTCATCTTTTCAGAACATGAGCAGTCATCGTTCCACTCGGGAGATAGCAGGAAGCAAGGTTGTAACTTGGATTCATCTTTATTGTTAAAATAATTTTTTTTTTTTATGGTTTGGGTATTTTTCATCTTTATTGTTAAAATAATTTTTTTTTTTTATGGTTTGGGTATTTTATTTTTCTTAAAAAGTTTCCATGTTTATGTGTAGTTAAATAATGAAGCTTTAATAAGAAATTAACTTTTTCATATTGAAGTTTTGATTAAATTTTTTTTTTCCAATAATTGAATTTATATTAAAAAATTTAATCTTTAAGTTTATATAACAAAATGATGTGCTTAATTTAAAGTTAACATTAACAGGTCATCTTTCTAAATGGTATACTAGATATTAATTTCACATGCACTTATTTCATTTCTCATTAGATTATTCATACTTCATTAGTTCTCTCATCTTTCATGTTTGGAGACTTTGAATCAATGAATAAAGAAAAAAATAGATAAGAAGAAATACATGTATCAAACAAATCATTATATTTGTCAATATTTTAAAGATTTTTTAACAGAAAACAAAACTATTTTCATTGAAGAAACAAAACAAAATGACAACATAACATGATGCTTTTAAGTCTAAGATAAAATTTCTTCCAATGATTTGAAAATAACTAACTCATTCACTTCCATAAATGTAACAATCTCATATGCATTTTTTTTAATCTTTATTTGAAGAAAAATATGAAAACCAGAATCACTAACACATTCACTTTCATTCATTCAGTGAAATATATGGGAAGTCAATTGAAAATTTATAATTAAATGGCACTTTCAACTCTACATTTAGCTAGCTATAAAAAAAAATTCAAAAAAACAAATCATAACACTTAAAACTATGTTGAAAGGATTAAAAGATACATTTAAGTAGGATTAAGAATAATTACCCTAAAGTATCACAAATTCCACTCTAATCATAACACAACACCATGATTCATTTTTCTTCACAACTCTCATTTTGTGAACATAATTTAAGACTTTTCAATAAAGTAATAATTAAAATACAAACTATATTCTCACATTATTTTAATCTTAGTTTAATCCATTATTAATCTAAAATTGTGATGACTAAGATTAAGGATATTCTTTTTCATATGATGAATACAATTTCCATACACTTACATGTTCAACTTTACAAGTTCTATACATTCAACCTGTGCTCATTATTATGATAATATTTATAACTTTAAAGCAAATTAGAATCCAAACATACAAACAAATCAACTATTTAAAACTTTCCAATAAAATAATAGTTAAAATACAAACTATATTCTCACATTATTTTAATCTTAGTTTGATTCATGTGTAATCTAAAATTTTGATGATTAAGATTAAAGATATTCTTTTTCACATGGTGAATACAATTTCCATACACATACATGTTCAACTTTACAAGTTCTATACATCCAACATGTTCTCATTATTATGATAATATTTATGTTCTCATTATTATGATAATATTTATAGCTTTAAAGCAAAGTAGAATCCAAACATACAAACAAATCAGCTATTTAAGACATTTCTAGTAATAGTTAAAATACAAACCATATTCTGACATTATTTTAGAGTCTTAGTTTAATTCATGTGTAATCTAAAATTTTGATGACTAAGATTAAAGATATTCTTTTTCACATTGTGAATACAATTTCCATACACATACATGTTCAACTTTACAAGTTCTATACATTCAACCTGTGTTGTGCTCATTATTAGGATAATATTTATAACTTAAAAAAAAATTAGAATTCAAACATACAAACAAATTTCCAATAAAATAATAGTTAAAATACAACATTATTCTCACATTATTTTAGAGTCTTAGTTTAATTCATGTGTAATCTAAAATTTTGATGACTAAGATTAAGGATATTTTTTTTCACATTGTGAATACGATTTCCATGCACATACATGTTCAACTTTACAAGTTCTATACATTCAACATGTGCTCATTACTAGGACAATATTTTTAACTTTAAAGAAAAATAGAATCCAAACATAGAAGAAAATCAGCTAATAAGTTAGATCATGCAGGCAAACAGAAACAAAGATATGGTTTTGCATAAAAACACCTGAAGATGAATTCAACATAATTGTTACATGTTTGTTTTAGACAATTTAACAATGACAAAAAAATGACAAGGGTATTATTGTAATTGCATCATTTAAAGCTATTGTAAGCACCTTAAACAACCAACAATGAGGGTGCGTTATTGGAAGTAGTTCCTAGAGGAGTTCCCAACATATATACATGGATATATTTAAAGCCATATTTCTATTGAAATTAGCTAAAATTAGCCATATTTCATAATTTGGAAAAAAATATTCAAAATTACAACAAAGATGTCATGAACTTGCAATAATATGTCAAACATAGAAGCACATTAGCTAATCAGCTAGATCATGAATGCAAATAGAAACAAAGACATGGTTTTGCAGAAAAAACACTTGAAGATGAACATCAACTCAGTACAATTGTTACAGACCTATTTTAGGCAATTTAAAATTAACAAAAGAAGGAAAAATGTATTGTGTTGTAATTGCATCATTTAAAACTATTGTAAGCACCTTAAACAATGAGCAATGAGGGCACATTATTGGCAACAATGACTAGAGGAGCACCCAACATATCTATGGATATATCTAAAACCATATTTCTATTGAAATTCGCTAAACTTAGTCATATTTCATAAATTTGAAAAAAGTATTCAAAATTACAACAAGAATGCCATGAACTTGCAATAATATGTCAATATGTCAAGAGCAAAATATTGGTCAATATGTGAAGAAAATAGAGTTTGAAATAAGAACCTAAAATCACAACAGAGATGCCATGAACTTGTAGCAACAACACATGGGGAAATCCTTTATCATCGATGTAATTAATAATACATGTATTCCACATTCTAACAATATACAAAGAATGTTAGAGCTTCATATATCACATGCATAAACATTGTTGAAATTGAAATCTTTAATAGAAGACAACAAAAATAACATGTATTTATACAACTTATACAAAGTAGAAAAAACATATAATTTGATAATTCTCACATGTCAAAA
>CBVK0102041368.1:0-31768 GCA_900067695.1 Picea abies
TTCCATTACTATGATAAATACTTATATACAACACTAGTTAAAACTTAAAACATTAACAACTACACTCACTTGCAAGTTGCAAACATTAACTAGGCTTATCTCCTAAAGTTCGAGAGCACTTATTCTCTTTTGTTGAAACCACTATGCTTGAAACAATGGATAAAATAGTGTTGGTAATTGTAAATTTATATTTTCACCCATGTTTAGTGTTTGTGTTCAACTGGAAAAACCTCTACAAGAACTTCACCCTTGATATATTTTAAATCTTTCACAACTTTCAACATAAGGCTGAGAATTAGAGATGTGCACGGTGCACCTAATAATTTTATACTCTTGGATATGTGATTTTTCTTTGGAATTTTGGTGGAAAAAGTCGGCTCAGCCCATCATAGGTTTTAATTTTATATTTTTCTAAATCGGGAAAAAAAATCATGAAAACCCCAACATAGGCTTTAATTTTATATTTTTCTAAATCCAAAGAAACTAGAGGGAAAAAATAAAACAAATAATCAGGGGCCGACTTTTATGGATTTCAAATGCTTTCCATCTAAATGTGATTGTGTTGGCTCAAAAATAAACTCTATGTTTTCATGTTTGTTGGAATAGGACGACTGCCCCAGTGTGGCTTGGCTTGTTATCCTCCAGTGATAGAAGAAAATTTCATGGATAAAACTGGTTTTCTTTTGTGTGAAAATTTGGCATAAATTTATATTCAAGATTTATATCTAGTATTCAAATTCAATATTTATATTTAAGTTGGTTTTTGCTTTTTATTGCATTCTAAAACAATTCAAAACTTTGGACTTTTAAATATGTAAGTTAAATTTTCTATTTTTATTTTGTTGCAACACAACAAATTTTTTGTTATGTTTTTGGCAACAATGGCTGCCATCAATCACAATGTTGCTACAATTTTTTGTATCAGGTAGTAACCGCAACCTACCATGTCCAGGGATAAATGCTCAGGAAAGAGTAAGTTAATTTGTAAATAAAATTCATTTAAAAAAAATGTAACTTAATCAAGCAAAAAATTATCTTCCATATTTATATTTATATGTGGATTTTAATGCTATCTAAAAACTTAAAACCTACCATTTTTTGTAAAAAAAACAAAATCACATAGAATTAAACAAGAAACAAATTAAGGAGGTTGATTGATGCACGGGTTGATGCTGAAATGCGGGGATAAATACTTATTGGAATTTGGAGGTATCAGAGAAACCAAAATCGGAGAACCAACATCATGAAACCTATTCAAAGGCACAAGTACAAAGAGAGTAAGCACAAATACAAAGAGAGTGACATTACAGAACATTGCAAAGGAAAGAGGGCCTTACTCATTGTCCTCCTAATCCCTTCGTCCTTCCAATGGACAATATATCAATCCTCTTGTTGCCTGCATCAATCCAAAGTGTTTCTCGATGAAATGTGCTACCCACTTCCACGGTTTTCCGAAGCTATGCAGAGACACATATTGCAGTGAAACCAACACAACCATTTGTCGGCCTTGGTTACAAATGGATCCAAACTCCAATGAGGGTGGTGGGTAAATGAGCTAAAGTGGTAGGTAATTCAATGCACGAAGATTAATTACTGCATTAACTACTGGGCCACTTGTAAATGGTATTTCATATCGGAATTTGGAGATCATACATATTACCAACTCCAAGATGGAGGAGATAAAAAGTATTACTGACGTTTTATGGAATTTACGCCCTGTCATAAATAAAAACTTATAACAAAATTTAATGACATCTTGTAGAATTTATTCTGCATTTAGAAAGCATATAGAAAGCCTATGATCATGGGATGAATGGTGGTCATGGCATATCCTTTTGTAAAGGAACTCTGTGTTCATGCTACACAACAACACTCTTGGTGTTTTACATATTCCCAATATTCATGATGGCTATATCCCACATGTATTAACCAAAGATTTCACCAAAGCTTTATATTTTTGGCTTTCTTTTAAATGTTTCATCAAATTCTGGAGATAAACATGAAGATTTTTGGGCTTATTCAATAAGGAGAGGGGAGGAACTCAACTTCAAATGTATTTTTTCGTTGAGAATTTAATGAAGATTTCGTTGAGAATTTAATGAGGAGAAGGTAGCTTTGGTCAAGTAATTTTGATTTTCGTTGAGAATTTAATGAGGAGAAGGTAGCTTTGGTCAAGTGATTTTGATTTTTGGATAACTTTGATTTCTATGTTGTACATGCCATAGAATATTGATAGGTATTTACTGAGCTTAGGACTTGTTGTAAGAAGTTCCTTTACATTATAAACTATTCTCATGTTTAAAGGTATTTATTAAGCATGTGAGTTGTTGTAAGAAGGTACTTTACATCATAAACTATTCTCATGTTTAAAGTTTACATTTTAACTTTTATTTACTTGAAATGTTTGAAACCTATAGGTGTAGAGTTGTAATTAGTTGTTTGACCTTAGATTTTTCTAGGTTCTCACTTTGATACTTGTCTTCCCACTCTTATCCCTTCAACAAATTATTAACAAATTCTTATTGAAAATAATAGTGGTGATATATTTAGTTCTAATCTTACTTTCATCGATTCTGTTTGTTATGTCTGGACATCTGCATTTGCATTCATGCATTGCAGATTAGTCACTTTTCATTTTATTAGATTGTAAAACCATAAATGGTGGATCGAGCCATAACCAATAAATCTCAAATCAATAATGATTGTCGAGTAATTAGTTGTTTAACCTTAGACTTTTCTAGGTTTTCACTTTGTTATTTGTCTTCCCACTCTTATCCGTTCAACAAATTCTTATTGAAAATAATAGTGGTGATATATTTAGTTCTATGCTTACCTTCATCAATTATGTCCGTTATGTCTGGACATACGCATTTTCATTCATACATTGTAGATTAGTCACTTTTCATTTTATTAGATTGTAAAACCATAAATGTTGGATCGAGCCATAACCAATAAACCTCAAATCAATAATGATTGTCGAGCTAAAATTTGGATGGATTTCCTACACTAAATGAGGAGTGGTCTAACAAGGGCTTCTCATTGGGACTAACAAGGGCATATCATTGGTATAAACCCCTTTCTTGTTGAGAAAGACATTTTGACTCGTCAACATACCCCAAAAAATGATCCCAAATCCTTTGATGAATTTAAACCCATTTTACTATATAATTCTCTCTATAAAATTGTCTCCAAAGTTACATCCACAAGAATGAAAGGATTCTTCTCAAATTCCATCTAAAAAGAGAAGTTTGGTATTTTAATGAATAGATAGATTCTTGATTCTATAGGGTTAGCAAAAGAATCCCTTCATATGGTTATGATGAAGAAGACTCAAGCCATGATGACTCTTCAAGGCATTTGATAAAGTAAGATGGTTTTATATAAACTTAGCCATCATTCATATAGGATGAAGTGTCCCTTTTATCAATTGGATAACATATTGTCTCCATTATGTTTCCTTCTTAGTATTGATCAAAGGGTTAGCCTCTTAATTTTTCAAACCTACTAGAAATCTTTGTTAGGGAGGGTTTTTGTCTCCACTATTGGTCCATATAATTGTAGAGGGTATGAGTAGATTGCTTGTGAAGTATGTGAAGATTGGATTAATTGAAGGCATCAAGATAGGAATAAATTTGAATAGGAATAAAGATAGGAATGAATTTGGATATTTCACATTTGATATCTCTTGATTATGTGCTAATGTTTGGGAATGACACTCTAAGGAAAATCCTGAGTTTAAAGAGATACTATATTTATATAGAAAATCTCTTGCGATGTAAATGATCACTCAAAAATTTGAACTATTTCTTTCAATAGAGTCTAATAAGAACAAGAAAACACATTAACAATATTTTTTCTTTCCAAATAATAAATTTAATAAAGGTTTCAAATACCTTAGGTTTATGATTAATCCCAATGATTGCGATTACTAGGATTAAATATGGAATTACCAGAAAGTGGAAAAAAGGATAATCACTTGCTGTAATCGATGGTTGTCCATTAGAGGAAGGTTGACTCTGGTCAAATTAGTCCTCAAAGCCATTCCAGTTTAGTAAATCCCAATGGCGTATATTTTGGTAGGAATGATGGAAAAGATAAGAAACATATGTTTTCACTTTTTATGGATTGGAAAAAAGGAAAAGGGTGTAATGTCTTTGATAAAATGGAAAAAAATAACTAAGCCAAAGTTAATAGGAGGAAAATGATCTAAAAAATCACATTCACTATTTTGGAAAGGCCTTAGCTACAAAAATTCTTTGGAGGCTTCTAAATAGTGAGGAATTTTGGCATAAGGTTATGTTGTGAAAATACTTAGACCTTTTATCCTTTGAATATTGGATCAAAACACCAATAATGTGGAAAGAACTAGTATTGTTCTTCTCCCTTCTATGGAATTTTTTATCATGGATGATTGGTGATGAAAGAAAGGTGAGGCTAGGACTTCATCCTCAAGTAGGTAGTGTTGGGAATTATATCTCCTCCCTCAATAATTAGTAACCTGATCAAGCACTCTTATCTTTATTGTTCTTGTCGATGCAACATATTCTATTTACACCAATGTTTGGCAACATGGATGGAAGGAGGTAGAGGCACTTAGAATTGAAGGTATGATGGAAGAACAATGATCAATATTCACTAAGAGACTTTCACATGCTCAAATTCAATTAAGCCAAGAAGATAGTTTACTGGCATGGTCCAGAAATTTATCTCAGGGAAAGTGTAGAACAAATTTAGGGTATAAGGCTATGTTTGTGGAAGACAATGAAGATGAGGCCTGGGGGTGGAAATGAATATGGAAGGTACAGGCACTAATGAAATCCAAAATTTACATATGGTTTTTAATGAATAGAAAAACTTAGACATGATTTGTGCTTCAAAAAGGAGAAAGACAGGGACTTGGCATCTACAACATATGTAAAAATATTGATGACAACATTGATCATTTGTCGATTCCTTGTGATTACATAACAAAGGTATGGAGTTGGAACATATTGAGTTTGATAGAAGGAAAATGAAGTTGGAATGCAATCTCATTGCTAGATTTCATGAAGAAATGGTTTGAAGATAAAGCTCGTTTAAGGAGTACATAGAATTACCACTTGGTGTATCATGGGCTATTTGGCTAGCCAGATTTGCAATCATCTTTGAAGGCAAGGAATCCCCTCCTTTCTAACTACATAATCAAACTAAGTTTTGTTTTGAAGGAATAGAGCAAGTTCCAAAAATAAAAGGTCCAAGGAAGGTAGGAGAATTAAAGGTGTATAAAGAAAGTCATGGAATATTTTGATTGTGCATACCAAGGAAGACCTGGTGTCTATGGGGCTAGAGTACTGATTTATCTCTCAGAGCCCACAAAATTGTATTCAGAGTGGGAGTAGGTGAATATACCAATAACATTGTAGATGGAAGGTATTGGGGTAATGTTGTTAAAAACAACATATGTAAGATGTGTCACACACATTCAAGTGATGGGGGACTCCAAATTAGTTATAGAATGGATAACAGGCTCCATTGGGATGTAAACCTTTTCTCAAGGCTATTGTTTGATCAAGTGAAAGAATTGATACTTTCCATGATCTATTTTATTTCGTTTTCCCACAACTAAAAGAGATCAACATGGAAGTAAGTTCGAAATCCAAAAAAAACTAAAAATCCCGAAAAAATAAGTCACTTGGGAGATGAGTGAGGATGAATCTATGATAACACACTTAGTTTATTTATATCCCTTTATGGTTGATACACTTTTACTTTGACCAGTATTTTTTTTCTTTTTATAGGTTACCACTTTTATATATATATATATATATATATATATATATATATATATATATATATATATATATATATATATATATATATATATATATATATTAGTGAATGAAACTTAAATCTTGTCTAAGTTTTCTTTTTGGTCTTATGGATGAAAGTATGTAAGAGCAGTAATATGCTCACGGACTATTCTATTTTTCAACTTAATGTCATGGACAACTACCTCCACACTAGCTCTATGCTAGACATGGTAATCAAAGAGCCATGGGATCTTTTAAAATGCAACTCTTTTCATACTGAAATATAAGATCGTGATTTTTTCAAAGGATAAAATAAATAGTATTACAATATGGTCATGTTCAGTTGCCATGCTAATTTTTCATGATTGTGATACTATATCAAAAAATTTGCATTATATTCTAAACTATTTTTTTTTATAAAAAATTGCATTATATTTTAAACTAGTTTTTCCTAAAAAATTATGTATGTTTTATTTTATGTTTTAATAATTTTGCTTGATCTAGGTGGATATTGTGTTGGACAACTAAGAGGGGGGGTGAATCAGTTGTTATTTTGCTTAAACAATTATACCCATTTTAAACTCTTCACAGAGCACTCAATCACGATCACAATGATACAGGGAAGTAAGCACTAGAATATTAAACATAATCACGATCACAATGATACAGGGAAGTAAGCACTAGAATATTAAACATCAATCACACACATGAAATACACAGAGACAGATATTTCCTGAGGATACCCATAAAGGGAAAAACCTCTTCTTCTTGATATGATAAGTAATATTTATTTTCTTTACATTATCATTATTATGAGCACCAACTCATTATGAGGCTGCCACCTCTGTCTTGCAAGATGCAACTGGCTGAGAGCACCAAATCTTTGGTTTCTCTAGCAACCACTAGAAGGAAGCACCAACTTCCTGAGTGTTCCAGCACCAACTTCCAGTCACACAAGCACCAACTTGTATATCAGAGAACCAATGTTCTCCCTTGCACCACCCTGCCACCCTGATTATAAAAACTTTGTTACTAAAACTTATTACACTGATATAGTGTTTATCTATAGCTTACTAGACTCATCACTGTATTGTTGCACTGATGTGCTTTGCCTGCATCAGTGTCTTCCTGCTCGCATTATTCTTTGAGATTTTTGTTCTTTTGCCCTGTCTCTGGCACGTGCACCTCGGCCTCCTCTTTCTTTCTCAGATATGCATTTCTATTCTATGCGCTATGCCTCTTCTCTCTCCTTCAGCTGCTGCACACAGTATTATTTTACCCGCATGAATCACTCTCAATAGCAGCAACCTCCTCTTGTCTGTTATGCATATATTTATAAACCCAAGTCCTCTTCTAGATCATACAACTAACTCTTCGTCCCCTCTGGCAATTACACTGAGTTTGTTATTCATTCATGGCCATTATGCTGAGACTCTTTGGCTTCTCTAGAAGCTACAGTCTTCGACGCTTTTTCATCTATCAGTCGTCTCTATGATGAGTCTTCATACCACTGACAGATACCTCAAGACTCTTCAGCTTCTCTGGCAGTTCTGTTGCTTATGAGATTATCATCAGTGACCGTTATGCTAAGATTCATTAGCCTCTCTGGCAATCGAGACTCTTTGTCTTCTCTGTCGATCACCCTGAAGCCTCTTCAAATTCCTTGTGTAGAAATAATCAGTGGTTTCTGGCAGTTCCCCAAAGATCCTTTGTGTGCTCATGATCTTGGTGCCTTTTTCCCTTTCTACGAAAAATTGCATAGTGGGTGCTAACTCTTATGTCTAAGCCCCTTCCTTTCATGCGACCACCGGCGGTGACCAAGCGCCTAACCAATATTCATTTCACGATTTCACATTTCGGGTGATCAATTGTGAGTCACCTTGGTTTTCCTGATTCGTGAAACTTTGAAATGGAGCCTAGCACCACTAGCTCCTTCCCTTCTCTTCCACTGATGTGACCACTGGCTATGACCACAGGCCTATGCCAACAGGTGCTTCTCTATTTCACACTTCGAGACATTGTGAACTTTGTGAATTCGCACACCTATATTCTCCAAATTCTCGATCCCTGAATCAAAAAAATTCTTGAGACCAGATCGACGGTCCTTGATTCCCTTGCAATCAATGATTCAGATCAACTTTGTGACTTCGCATTTCATGACTTTAGAAAACAACTTCCTTTTTTCTCCAGATTCCCTAACTCCTGATATCCGCGGGTACCAAATCAATGTCTCACGCTCCTTAGTGATCCAACGGTCCAAATCTCACTTTCGCAAATTCTGACTTTGTTCTTCATTGTGCCAGATCAATGGTCCATAATGCTTCCTCGATCAATGGTTGTGATCACTTTCTGCATTTTGGGATTTCATGTTTCGCGATGTCGAAGGTTAGAGCTCCTCCCTTCTTCAGAGTCTCGATTCTTCAAAGCCTGCTCCAGATCAATGACCCACAGCCCTCTGTGGTTCAATGGTCCAAATCTCATCCAGATTTCGCGTTTCGCAATATCTGCGAGCTGCTCGACGTAGTTCTCCCAATTCAAAATTTTGCGAAACTTCTCGTCTACTGCCATGTGTCCTTTGGATCGAATGGCTCAGGTCATTTCATGACTTTGCATATCGCGAGTTCAAGGGGTTAGAGAACCTCCTTCCTTTGACCTTTCAGTCAGTGAAATGATGATCTTTTGCCACGTGTCCTCTGGATGATGGACGGTTCTGATGACTTTGGAACTTGTCTCATGCACTTTCCTTAGGATCCAACAAATGTTGGTCTACGCACTTAGATCAAAAACTGAGATATAATCTCCTCATATGCACTTCCTCTGGTCACTGGACTCTTATCTACTGGCCCACAGTGCTCCTCGATCCACGATTGATGACCCACGTCGCTCCTCCTCATGAGCTTCATTCCTCCCAACTTGGAAGAATTTATAAGTGCCAAAGGCCTTGACCTTTTATCTTTTTGTGAGTCCTAATTATTTGGACCTCGTCTGGGC
This sequence comes from Picea abies, assembly GCA_900067695.1. Taxonomy (NCBI): domain Eukaryota; kingdom Viridiplantae; phylum Streptophyta; class Pinopsida; order Pinales; family Pinaceae; genus Picea; species Picea abies. The sequence goes on from CBVK0102041368.1 coordinate 8,781, forward strand.
TTCTGTAAAGTGCAAAGTGCTATCTCTTTTGAGATTTCTCTTCTGTGTCTTAACTGTTGTGTTTTCCATGCACACTTCGCCTATAACCCTGTCAACATCTCTCTACCAACATCGTTGTTGTTCTTGTGTCATTGACACATACTCTGATCTTGCCATCAATGACAAGCACACTTGACCTGTGATAATTTGATCTTTCCATCAATGACAAGCACACTTGACCTGTGAAGATGCCAACAATCTCCCCCTTTGGCATTGATGGCAACCTTGAATGGATGCATTGTTCTACTTAGATACCAACTGTAGCATCCATAACACCTTTTCTCCCCCTTTGACATCAATGTCAAAGAAAGCATGCTCCCCCTGAGTTGTTACAGTATTCTTCAGAGGTATGATATATTCAACCAACACAAACTCCCCCAGACAGGATGGACCCTCTTAGGTTGATAGTGAGGTCACGTCCAACTTCTGGCGTAGATACTCAAACTGAGCTTGTGCAAGTGGTTTAGTGAAGATATCAATAATATGATCTTTGGATGTAATATAATGCAAAGAAACCACAGATTTGGTTACCTATTCCCTCAAGAACTGATAGTTGATGGGTATATGCTTGGTCTTGGAGTGGAAGACAGGATTATTTGACACACTAATTGCACTGGTATTATCACAATGGATTTGAATCAGTGCAGTATAATTTATCCCCAAGTCTGCAAGTGTATGAATCATCCACAATACTTGGGTACAACAGATGGCAACTGCAATATATTCATCTTTTGTAGTTGATAAGGAAATGGAACCTTGCTTCTTGCTCAACCATGCTACTAGAGAATCTCCTAAGAAGAACACACCTCCACTCGTGCTTTTCCTTTCATCCACGCAGTTAACCTAGCCAGCATCTGAATAGACTGATAGTTGAAATTTTGATTCCTAGGATACCATAGGCCATAGTCCATTGTTCCTTTCAAGTATCTTAATATTATTTTGACATCTAACAAATGACTCTGTTTAGGTGTAGCCTGATTCCTTCCTACCATTCCAACAAAATGTATTATGTCTGGATGGGATGTTGTGATGTACAATAGGCTACCTATCATAGACCTATATGAACTTTGATCAACATCAGGTGAATCATCATCCTTTCTTAACTTACATCCAATGACCATAGGTGTTCTCATAGGCTTAGAATATTCCATTTGAAACCTTTTCAACATTTCTCGTAGATATTTTTCCTGAGAAAGAAATATTCCTTTAGACTTCTAAGTAATTTGTAGGCCAAGAAAAAATGACAGTTCCCCTATCATAGACATTTCAAATTCAGACTACATGGTAGAAGCAAACCATTGTACCAATGAAGCATTATTACTACCGAAGATGATGTCATCTACATAGACCAACACAATGAGCAAATCATTACCCTCTGTTTTGATATATAGATTGTTTTCAACTGTTCCTCTCTTGAATCCTTTGTCTTGTAGATACATATCCAGTCTGTGATACCCATATAAGGCTTTCTTCAGATTCTAGACAAATTAAGGGTTATCTGATAGTTGGAAAGCTTCTGGTTGTTCCATATAAGTTCTTCTTTTAGATCTCCATTTAGAAAAGTTGACTTGAAATCCATTTGATAAACTTTAAACTCCTTATGACAAGCATAGGCAAGAAACATTCTAATAACTTCTAATCTTGCTACAGGCACAAATGTTTCATCAAAGTACAGTCCTTCTATTTGAGTATATCCTTTACAGAGCAATCTAGCCTTATTTCTTACAATATTTCCTTGCTCATTCATCTTATTTTTGTAGACCCATTTTGATCCTATTATATTTTTATCTGCTGACCTAGGAACAAGTTCCCAAGTGTCATTCTTTTCAATCTAGTCCAATTCCTCATTCATTTATTTTAACCAATTTATATCTTTACTGGCCTCATTGAAGTTCTTGGGTTCCACCATGGATATGAAGGCTATATGTGATTGCTCAATGTTTTTTATTATCATTCTCCTGGTTTGTACACCTTTGTCTTTTTTACCAATTATCTGACTTGCAGGATGATTCTTTTAAGTAATTCTGGAGGAAGAATTTGATGTTGTCTATTGATTTGAGTTTGCCTGAGTATTTGTATATTCATCTGACTCAGAGTCTTCTTATTTTGATTCTTGTACCTGTTCAACTTCAACTTCATCTATATCATCTATTGTTGATTCAGTATTGTTCACAACCTCTTACTGGATTTCCTTCATCAACTTTTATGTCAACAAAATCAATCAATTTATGCAGCCTCTTATTATAGCATCTGTATCCTTTACTATTTGTAGCATACCCTAATAAGATGCCTTCATCAGCCCTGTCATCATACTTGCCAAGGTTCTCACTATTATTTTTTATGTAGCACTTACTCCCAAAGACTTTGAAGTGTTTGATTGAGGTAGGTCTTCCATACCACAGTTCATAAGGTGTCTTGTCATTGTGTGGTTTGAGGTGGTCTTTGTTAATAACATGGATTGTTGTGTGTATTGATTCTACCCAGTAGGTTTGACCAATGTTCTTCTCATTCATCATTGACCTGTCCATTTGCTGAACTATTCTATTTTGCTTCTCAACTACTCCATTTTGTTGTGGAGTTCCTGGGATTGTGTATTCTCTCTTAATCCCATGTTTATCACAGAATTCCTTGAAATCACTTGACATAAATTCTCCTCCTCTGTCTGATATTACTACCTTTAACCTCTTGCCTATTTGATTCTTAGTTAAAGCCTTAAATATTTTAAATTTATCAAATGATTCAACTTTTTCTTTTAGAAAAACAACCCAAGTAAGTCTGGAGTAATTGCCAATGATCAGCATAAAATAGTTTTCCTTCCCTGTTCCTTCCTGTCTTGATGGTCCACATAAATCCATATGAACTAATTGGAGTGGTTTCTCTGTTGAAGTAGAGCTATTGGATTTAAACTGTGTCCTAGTTAGCTTTCCTACCTGACAGGGTTTACACACATAATCTTGTGGCTTTGATATTCTTGGAAGATATTTTACTGCCTCAAGTTTTTTGAGCTTGATTAAGTATTCAAAGTTTAGATGTCCAGGTCTCCTATGCCATAACCATATTTCATCATGTTTACTTAGATGAAACTCTTCTCTATCTTCTTTCAGCACATATACATTGTTATCTATCCTTATTCCTTTAGCCACAACTTGTCCTGAGTTTATAGACTTTATCTTGGAATCCTTGGAAGTGAACACCACGTCACATCCTCTATCACACATTTGACTTACACTGAGAAAATTATGTTTCATCCCATCTACAATCAGAACATCCTGAGATTTTCCTTTTCCATTACTTAAACTTACCATCCCTTTACCCTTGATTATACCTGGAGCATCATTTCCAAAGGTTATGTTTCCTGATTTTCTTTCACTTAGAGATAGAAACTTATCTTTGTCTCCCATCATATGTTTGGAGCATCCACTGTCAATATACCATGGGTTCTTTTGTCTTTGAGATGGCAGCACTAGTCCACACCTATCATTTTCTTTCTTCTTTCAAACCTTGACATTTTCAGCAGAAGGATTCAAATCTGGCTCGTAGTTCCTTAAGCGACAGTCTGCAGCTTTATGTCCAAAATTATTGCAGGTGTAACATTTTGGTTCATTGAATAAAGGATCATAATGATTTTTATGCTTAACCTGTGCCCTTTTTCTAGACATCACATGATTCACAGTCTGTGATTGTTTGTTACTTGGCTGTCTCATTCTTTGTTGTGGAAAATGTCTATTCCTTTAGTGTTTTGATTACTCATATCTAAATCTTAAAGAATAGTTTACAACTTTGTGACCAAAGTTAGAATAGAAAAAACAATATCCATAGAAAAATCCTTTGTACCTAGAAAATGGTTGTCTTCTTTGAGCAGGTCGATTTCTTTGTTTTATAGTTTTAGTTCTGGTATTTTTTCTTTCACTCTTCCTTGGCGGCTGATTATCTTCCTCTATTTCTCCATATTTGTTGTTGTCAATGAATGTATATTTGAAAAACTTGATGGAATCTTTGTTTCTTGTCTGACTATAACTTGATCCTTCTTCATAACCCAAACCGGTTTTCAAATTTGGATTCCTTTGTTGATTCAGAATGTTGGTTAATCTTTCTGAGGCTTTAATGCTTGGAATATTTTGGAGATACAATTCTTTGAGCTTCTCCATCTCTTTCCTAGTCTTTAATACTTCTTCCTCCAAGGCTTCACATCTTGTCTTCTTCTTTGATAACTGTTGTTTCATAATGTCCTCTATTTTCTTTGCCTCTTATAACTCCACCTTTAGCAGGGCAAAGTCTTCATCATTCTTTTCAAACTGCATCAACAACTGTTTTTCTTTTCTTTTCTTGAGTCTAAGTCTGTCAATTTCCTCTAAGGCACTGATTAGTTTACCTTCCATATCAACCATAGATTCTTCATCATTAGCATCTCTTTCTGTGCTTTTATTATCATAATCCTCTTTGGCCATAAGCATGAAGTCATTTACCTTATCTTCACAGGAAGAGTCACTGTCCATGTCTTCTGAAGAGTCATCATTGTTTATGCATAAAATTTTCTTTTTATCAAATCTTTTGGATTTGTACTTTTTTTCACCTTCATAATTCAAATCCTGCTTCTTGTGTGGACACTTAGATGAAAAGTGACCTATATTTCCACAGTTAAAACACTTGAAGGGAAACTTGCCTTGATACTTGTTTGGTCCTTTCTTTGGTCTTCTCACAAATTTTGCTTCAATTTGATCAGGCTCAGAATCCTCATCCTTATCTGCTTTAAATGATGCTTCTCTAGAGGTGGGTTTATCTTTACCTATCCTCATTTCATATGCAGTCAACATTCCTAGAAGTTGATCAAAAGCCAAATCTTTTAGATCATTAATTTATTCTATAGCAGAGACCTTCGGGTTGAACCTATCTGGTAAAGATCTCAAAATTTTCTGAACTAAAGAGGGTTCCTCAATTTTTTTCACCAAGTGCTTTCATTGCATTGACTAGTTCTTCAACTCTTAGAAAGTACTTCCCAACAGTTTCATACTCTTTCATATTTAGCTTTTCAAACTGTACTCTGTAGGTTTGAAGCTTGGTGTCCTTTACCTTCTCATTACCTTCATAATTGCTAATGAGTTTGTCCCAAATTTCTTTGGCAGTTTCTAAGTGCATAACTTTTACAAATTCTGCTTCTGCAAGCCCACTCAGAATAGCATTCATAGCCTTAGCGTTGAAGATGAACTCTAGCTTGTCATCCTTATTATCTAGTACAACTGGCTTTACATAACTAGTCTCTACCACATCCCAGACATCTGCACCTAAATCCATTATGTAAGTTCTCATCCTAACTTTCTAGAAGGAAAAGTTTGTTCCATTGAATGGGGGGGACTTATTGGTTGAAGTTCCTTCATGGATTGACATGTTTAAGCTTAATGATCTACCTTTAGATAAAAGGAACCGGCTCTGATACCAATTGTTGGACAACTGAGAGGGGGGGTGAATCAGTTGTTACTATGCTTAAACAATTATACCCATTTTAAACTCTTCACATAGCACTGAATCACGATCACAATGATACAGGGAAGTAAGCACTAGAATATTAAACATCAATCACAACATGAAATAAACAGAGACCGATATTTCCTGAGGAAACCCATAAAGGGAAAAACCTCTTCTTCTTGATATGATAAGTAATATTTATTTTCTTTACATTATCATTCTTATGAGCACCAACTCATTGTGAGTCTACCACCTCTGTCTTGCAAGCTGCAACTTGCTAAGAGCACCAACTCTTTGGTTTCTCTAGCACCCACTAGAAGGAAGCACCAACTCCCTGATTGTTCTAGCACCAACTGGATGGAAGCACCAACTTCCAGTCACATAGGCACCAACCTGTATATCAGAGAACCAATGTTCTCCCTTGCACCACCCTGCCACCCTGATTATAAAAACTTTGTTATTGAAAATTATTACAATGATACAATGTTTATCTATAGCTTATTAGTCTCATCACTATACTGCTGAACTGATATGCTCTGCCTACATCGGTGTCTTCCTGCTCGCATTCTTCTTTGATCTTTTTGCTCTTCTGCCCTGTCTCTAGCACGTGAACCATAGCCTCCTCTTTCTTTCTCATATATGCATTTCTATTCTATGTGCTACGCCTCTTCTCTCTCCTTTAATTGTTACACACAGTCTGATTTTACCCCCATGAATCACTCTTAACAACAACAAACTCCTCTTGTCTGTTCTACATATTTTTATAATCCCAAGTCCTGTGCCAAATCATACAACTAAATCTTCGTCCCCTATGGTGATTACACCAAGTATGTTCTTCATTCATGGCCGTTATGCTAGAACTCTTTGGCTTCTCTAGAAGCTACATTCTTCAACACTTTTCCATCTGTCAATCATCTCTATGATGAGTCTTCATACCACCGACAGATACCTCGAGACTCTTCAACTTCTCTGAATTTTTGGTTGCTTGTGAGATTATCACCAGTGCCCATTATGATGAGATTCCTTAGCCTCTTTGGAAGTCGAGACTCTTCGTCTTCTCTGTCAATCACCCTGAAGCCTCTTCAGATTCTCTGTGTAGAAACAATCAGTGGTTTCTGGCAGTTCCCTAGAGATCCTCCGTGCGCTCATGCTCTTGGCACCTTTTTCCCTTTCTGCAAAAAACTGCACAGTGGGCACTAACTCTTCTGGCTAAGACCCTTCCTTTCATGTGACCATCGGCGGTGACCAAGTGCCTAACCAATAGTCATTTTGTGATTTCGCATTTCGGGTGATCAAGTGTGAGTCACCTTAGTTTTCCCGATTCGCGAAACTCCAAAATGGAGCCTAGGACTGCTAGATCCTTCCCTCCTCTTTCGCTGATGTGACCACTGGCTGTGACCACAGGCCTACGCCAATAGGTGCTTCGCAATTTCGCACTTCGGGACATTGTGAACTTTGTGAATTCGCTCACCTATCTTCTCCAAATTCCCGATCCCCAAATCGACAAATTTCTCGAGACTAGATCAACGGTCCTTGATTCCCTTGCAATCAACGAATTAGATCAACTTCGTGACTTCACATTTCGTGACTTTGGAAAACAAATTCCTCTGTGCTCCAAATTCCTGAACTCCCGATATCCACAGGTGCCAAATAGAAGTCTCACGCTCCCCAGTGATCCAATGATCCAGATATCACTTTTGCGAATTCTGACTTCATTCTTCATCATGCCATATTAATGGTCCATAATTCTTCCTCAATCAACAACTGTGATCACTTTCTGCATTTCATGATTTCATGTTTCATGATGTCGAAGGTTAGAGCACCTCCCTTCTTCTGAGTCCCGATTCTCCGAAGCCTACTCTATATCAACAACCCACAACCCTTTGTGGTTCAATGGTCCAGATCTCACTGGGATTTCACGTTTTGTGATATCTACAAGCTGATCGACTTAGTTCTCCTAATTCATAATTCTGCGAAATTTATCATCTGTTGCCACGTGTTCTCTCGATCGAACGGCTTAGGTCATTTCCTGACTTCGCATATTGTGAGTTTGAGGGGTTAGAGAACCTCCTTCCTTTGACCTTTCAATCAGCGAAATGATGATCTTTCACTACATGTCCTTTGGACGATGGACAGTTTCGATGACTTCGGAACTTGTCTCGTGCACTTTCCTTAAGATCCAATAGTTTTTGGTCTACACACTCAGACCAATGGCTAAGATATGATATCCTCATCTACACTTCCTTTTGTCATTGGAATCTAATCTAATGGCCCACATCGATCCTCGATCCATGATCGATGGCCCACATCGCTCCTCCTGCTGAGCTTCATTCCTCTCGACTTGGAAGAATTTCTAAGTGCCAAAGGCCTCGACCTTTGATCCTTCTACGGGTCTTGATGATTTGGACCTCATCTTCACTTCTATAAAGCACAAATTGATATCTCTTCTGAGCTTGCTTTTCTGTGTCTTAACTGTTGCATTTGCCATGCACACTCTGCTTGTAACCCTATCAACATTGCTCTGCCAACATCGTTGTTGTTCTTGTGCCATCGATGCATACTATGATCTTTCCATCAATGAAAATCACACTCGACCTTTGATACTCTAATCTTGCCAGCAATGACAAGTACACTCGACCTATGAAGATTCCAACATATTGGTAGCCACCCACCTGTTCCAAATTCCTACTGGCTCATCTTAATAGTTTTCAATTCAACATGTTTCTTTGTAATGGGGGAATTTCTTTGTAATTGTGGGTTCTACACTTACAGGTTTGTCATGAATCCCTACACAACATCTAGGTGGATATTGGTGGAGCCAACCTATTCTAACTGGCTTATTTTAAAAGTTTTCATGTTAGTACATCTTTGTGTACTTCCAGGGCTGTTTTGTGGCTCTAAACAATGTTTTCTAGTATTTACACAGTCAAACTATATAAAAAGTCAAATTTTGACAGCATAATGTGTAGTTCTCGAAATTACCTTTCCAATGGGCTATCACACGCCTAAAATGAAGATTGCATGCAAAAGTTACGACCTCGAGAATTTAATGTACTAACTTACCCAAACGAGGCCCACATGAATTTTGGTGCTTCATCTCCTAGGGTTAGGTTTTTGGATGTCTAGTGTTTTGGCATTCATGTTTATCTTAAAAAAGGCCTTCAAAGCCTCATTGTAATCATCCTTCTTGCAAATGAGCGTATTTTTCACATATCTTCTCAGAGATAAAGCTGCCACCATTCTAGCGAGTCTTGCACTCTTTATTTTTACATTCTCTGTGCATTTATTTCATTAATAGAAATCATGTATTGTTGTATTTCTTTGTTTCTGGAAATTTTTATGCGTATTTCATTGTAATATCTATGTTTTCATTTTGTTTCAAAAATAATCCAGATTAGTGGTATCAGAGCGGGTTGTTCTTGATCATTTTTCAGTGCATGTCCTTGACGAGGTTTGAGTATAGAAAGTTGGGTCTTGAGCTTATGTCTCTTGAGGAAAATTGCTCTCGCACGCCCAAGAAACCTTCTATGGTGGTAGAAAATAAAAATGGTTGAGCAGAAAATTCTATTAACCTATTGCTTGAGCACTATCTCGCATGACAAAGCGACGAAATGATGGAGAATTTTTCCCACATCCTTCAATGCTTGTCGATAGCAACATCCACATGTTCATCAAGCAACCAATTTGGAGGAACCTCTCCCTTCAAGGTACAAGTGAATTTTGATATTCCCATATTTGAAGGTCAAATAGATGTGAATGCCTTAGAAAAATGGTTGAATATGCTAGAAGGTTATTTCTCTGTTCACAATTTTCTGACAGGGAAAAGATCACATTTGTACTCCTCAAGGCTATCTCCCATGTCAAACATTGGTGGGAAATGTACTGGGAGCAAAGTTCCATAAAGGAATCTTGAATATATGGGGCTGAGACCAGTTGGGATATTTTTTGTGGATGCAATCAAGGAACAATACAACCTTGTTGATAACTATGAAGACCAATACATGAGATGGACTACACTGTGGCAAGAGAAGATTCAAAAAGTGTCAGAGTTCACAAATAGTTTCCATACCTTGCACACCAAGATGGGTATTAAAGACTCCGAGCGACATCTGGTTATGAAATACCATGGGGGCTCTACATAGGTACATCCAAACTGAAATGGATTTATGAAACATCTCATCATTGGGAGCTTCCTATCGATATGTTGTCAAAATCGAGTAGAAATTTAGGCACGACAAAAAATGGTATATTTGGTATGCAAATCCGCAACAACCAAAGCATGGTAAAGATGACCCTAACCAACAACCTCCTAACAACCATTCTAAGACACGGGAAAAGAAGGGTAAAGGAAAGACGAAAAATGACACTGGGAAGTGGTGCAACTTCCATAAAATCCCCTGGCACAACACCGATGAATGTTGCTCGAAACAGTCATTGGTGGCTAAGGTCAAAGACAAGGAGTTGAATCATTATTCAGAATCTGTTCCATAAAATATTGAAAACTAAAAGATCATTGAGGTAGAACCTACTACTACTGTCGTGACCGCAACAATTCAACCAGAAGAACTAGTAGATCCTGAAGAGGGGGAGCACCTCTTCCATTCACATATGTGGGTGAAGGGGACCCCGTTGCATTTCATTATTGATAGTGGTATCCAGAAGAAACTCATCTCAGCTGAGGTCGTCAAACAGTTGGGGTTGTCGACAACACCACACTCGTAGCCATACAACATCGGGTGGCTTCACCAAGGATGATATCTTCGTGTCAGCCAACAGTGTCACCTATCCTATGGCATCCAACCCTTCAAGGATGAGGTAGTGTGTGATGTTTCCCCTCTTGATGTATGTGATTTTTTTTTGGGCCAACCATATATGTGGAAACATCATGTTGTTTATGAGTATCAACCTTGTAGTTTCATTATTACTTTGGGGGGTTATCTATGTAGGATACTAGAGGTATTTCCGACTTTTGTTCCACCAAAATAGTGCCGCAAGGTAATCTCTCATACTACAAAATTCATCCTCTTCACAGTCTGTTCAAAGGATGCACAGAAGTCCACTACAACCACTACAGCCTCAACACCTTCTATCCAACAAAAGTAGATTAGAGAAGAGAAAAAATATATTATTTCTTCACCTACAATGGTGCCTACACAATGCCCTGTCAATCCCAGAGACAACAAGTTGGTGGAACAGATTCAACCCTGCTAGCAACAGGTTCGTGGCATCCTTCCACAGATCAAGCAATGAAATGTCTCCAACAAGGCATGCAACTCACCAAGATTCAGATTCAGAAAATTCTCTCCCCTCTTCCCCGAGCACTCAACGCAATGGATACCATTACTTCCTAAGGGGGGAGGATTAATCTAGGTGGATATTGGTGGCCACCCACCTGTTCCAAATTCCAACTGGTTCATCTTGACGATTTTCATTTCAACATGTTTCTCTATAATGGGGACATTTCTTTGTAATTGTGGGTTATGCACTTACGAAGTTGTCCTAAATCCCTACACAACATCCAAGAGGATATTGGTGGCCTCCCACCTATTCTAACTGGCTTATTTTGGAATTTTTCATGTTCGTACATATTTATGTACTTCTAGGGATGTTTTGGGTCTCTAAACAAATTTTTTTGGGCTTACCACAGTCAAACTGTAGAAAAAGTCAGATTTTGATGGCATAATGTGTAGTTATCGAAAATACCTTTCCAACGAGATATCGCATGCCTAAAATGGATATCGTATGCAAAAGTTACGACCCCGAGAAGTTAATGTACTAACTTACCCCAACGGGGCCCCCATGAATTTTGGCGCTTCATCTCCTAGGGTTAGGTTTTTGGGTGTCTAGGGTTTTGGAATTCATTTTTATCATAAAAAATGCCTTAAGAGCCTCATTGTAATCATCCTTCTTGAGAATGAGCATAGCCATCACATCTCTTCTCAGAGATAAAGTTGCCACCATTCTAGCGAGTCTTTCACTCTGTATTTTTACAATATTTTTACATTTCTTTCATTAATAGAAATCATGTATAGTTGCATTTCTCTGTTTCTACTAATTTTTATGTGTATTTCATTGTAATATATCTTCTTTCATTTTGTTTTGAAAATAATCTAGATCATTTCTACACTATGTAACAACCATCTGTTATGCCTAAGAAAAACAAAGCATAAAGGTGTGTTTTTTTTGCATTAAGAAATAAACATCAACACAATGATCACAACAACGCCTAATCAAAAACATCATAAGTAAAATTTGTACCAGCTACTCATCATGGAAATCACTAATGACACATTCAATGCATCGTCAAAGGACAGCGACACATAAACATACATAACATAACAGATTAGCACATCATAATATTTTGAAGCAATCTACAACAACAATCAATCCGATAAAGAATATAAAATGACTACCCGCCCCAACATACCTTTCAAGGTTAGGACCTCCAGGACACATAAGCAATGCTCAATCCTGGGTTCCAATTGACTTTAACCATTTAAGGTCTTAGGGATGGAGACTATTCTAAGGAACAAGGAGGTGTCTACATCCCACTAGCATAATCAAGTCCAACATCAACTAGATCAATCAATCAATCCTAAATATCAATTAATCATGGTGCAAGGGTAATCATCATATTTATCATTCATACAACAACATTTAATTCATGTCAGACGTGAAATAAAATTCTAACAATCATTCATCAACATTAAATATTCGTTGCGTGCTAGAAATCTAATTTCCAAAAAATCATATATCAACATTAAATATTTGTTGCGCAAGTGTAAACAATTCTAGAACAAAACAATCAACGTAATTAATGGCGCAATGCAAATAAATCTTTATTTATTTTCAAGGCGCAAGGGCGAACCTCCAGTTTTAATTCAAGAAACACGATTAATCAAATTACCGGATTAACAATAAAACAATATTATTCAAGGCGTGCACATGATCTAGTTACTGAATTAAGCATAAATCTACATTCCTTACAGGGTGCGTGACTAATCAAATTCAAACTTAAATGGTAAATCCACCTTATTTATTAATGGTGTGACAGGATAGTCCACTACACTTAACCTTTCCAAGTAGCCATGAATTTGATTGAGCATGAGGACACATCAAGGATATTAATTTAAGATCTTAAACAATTCTTAAATCACCTCGTAAAAATGCGCGAGAAAATACTAAATTTTAGACAATCAAATGTCAACATAATTAAGAGTAATTTATCACTTTTATTTTCATGGTGCGAGGTAACCAAATTATAAAAAACCATATATTCATATAATTAAGGACACAATAGAATTTTAAATGCTCAATCAATCATATGTCAACATAATTTGTGTGGAGCGAAAATATAATCACCTGCTCAGTGATACATCACATTAATTAATAACTCCATCAAGTCCATGCCAACTAAGTAAGGGAAGGTGCATAGAGATTTTGAGGCATACGAGGGCATAAGTACCACCTTGCGATCGATATAAATTATGCTAATCCTTATTAAATACATGCCCCAATAGGTATTATAAGGTCAAATTTGTATCAGGTAAACGAGCTTGTAACTAAGGAACTCTAAGCATGGTTCCAGTGATTAAATTAAAGAGGGTTTTAAGACTATTAAGGAACCCAAGCCTTTTAAAACTTAAAGAATAACTTCCCTTAAGGGCTAGATACATTTTGGCATGTCAAGGAGGGAACACGCAACGAACACTAAAGGCATTTGACAAGGCACACCCAAAAATTTAAGGATTGGGAAGGGACCCATCCAAACAAGGTGAGGGTTAAATCATGGCATTATCACCATTCATGAATTGAGGATTAATATTTTAAAATTAAACTCCTAAGTTATCCTTTATTCAAGTAAATGCTAAAAAGAAAAATAAAAGTAAGTGATCACGCTCACAACTGCTTAGCATATCAAAGAGGTTGTGTAAGGATTAAGGAATAAGGAAAATTTATGAGGGTTCACCTCATCGTCAGAGTTAGGTGAGGGACTGGTTCAAAAAGGACAAGTAAATAGATTTAAAAGAAAATGCTACAATCAACAAATTGTCTCTTAATTTAAATGTAATTAATAAAGTCATTATTTAAGCAAGGTTCACATCCTAGCCTATGTGTAGAGGACTTAATCTGCTCTTCTATCCCTCAAAGAAAAATTAAGGCATATTCCTTACAAGCCAAAATGCAAGGATCAAGCCAACCTTCAAAATTATAGTGGATTCTAGAACTCATATATGGAATGCATGATTGGATTCACAAAGGATGTTACCAGTCCTAAGGGACGATTGTTTGAATGGGAGTGCTCCAGACCTACTTGGACTCCAACTATCGAATGAGTGCAGGGTTCCTGCACCAATTCCGCACCCAAAGGAGGTATGGGGCTCAAAGACAATCCCAGTAATAAAAAACATGAACTAAGGTTAAGCACCACACTCTAAAATCCGAACTTCCAGTCGCAATAGCAACGCCTAATGCCCAGATCAGTAGTCACGAGGAGTAAGGAGGGATCACCGGATAAAATCCAAGAAAACACTAACTCTACCAAGAAGGAATAGATAAAGAAGCACACATGTGCAACGCGTTCCTACCTTTTAACCGGGAGGAAAATCTTGTTTCATTTGTTGGTTCACGGAGAGAAATTTAAGCTCCCAGTGATTTCAAATAATCTGGAAGGGTTGGAAATGGACTAACTCTAGGAAACTCCCAATGTGCCTAAAATTTCCGTGAGCAGTAGTGCTATATTTAATATTAACTTCAAGCAAGAACCTGGAATATTCCCATGCTTTTCATCACCACGTTGTGTGTATAGGAAGTGATAAGAAGGGGTGGGATGCCCTTGAACCTTGGATTAACCAGGTTGAGTGTTTAGCCACTGATTTCTTTCACCACGGGAACAAAAGAAGGTTAAAAATTTTGGAACCCCTTGTTGGCATATTTATTACGGGCAGATAGAAGGCAGAGTATTTATTTGTCATTGATGGCAAGCTTAGCCCGATGATGATGAACAAGAGAAAGTGGCAATACCAACAACGCAATGATGATCGCATGGAAATATTAGAAGCGTAAACTCCATTTCGGAGTTTTAGATACCGGGAGTTGGAGGAGTCAAGGAAGCAACTCACGGCAGAAAATTGTGAAATGCGAAACCATGACTTAATATCCATTTTGTAGTTTCGGATATTGGGAGTTGGAGGTGTCAAGGACACTCACGACAAGAATGATGAAGTTGTGAAATGAGAAACACCAAAATCCCAAAACAGGCACATCAACAAAGACTCCATTTCAGAGTTTCGTAGACCGGGAAATCAAAGATCAAAGGAATGGGGTTCCCTAACCTCTCGAACTCGCGATATGCGAAATCGCGAAATAATACTAGTCATTGGATCAAGGACAAATCTAGGCCGTCAGACCCAGGAGGTGAATGTGGCAGACCATGTCAGTAAGGACAGGTGGCAACCTACGTCAGAAAGGACACGTGGCACAATCATATAAGGACAAGTGTCAAGTTGATTTGGCATTTCAGGAACCTGGAAATCACAATTCTGAGTGACATGTGGCAAACACACGGATCACGACATGTCATCGAGTGACGTCATTCCAGGAATTTAGTTTTGAGATTTTTAGCATCAACTCTCCCCCAAAGTCCCGAAAGCTAAAGTTTCGGGGCGGAGGATAGTCGTCTGATCGCCATGGATCATGGGCCGTTGATTTGAAAAGCGAAGCACTCAAATGATTAGCGAGTGGTCATAGGCTGTGGTCACATCGTCAAGATTTGGAGGAAGGTGATAACAAATAAACTCCATTTCGGAGATCACAACTTGGAGAGTCGAGATGGCTCGCAACAGGAATTCATGACATGCAAAATTGCGAAATGCCGAAATGCGAAAAACACCTTTTGGTGTAAGTTGTGGTCATCGTGAGTGGTCATGTGAGAGGGAGGAGCTAGCACCAAGTTAAGCTCATTTTCAGTGATCGTAACATGAAGAGTCGAGACTCTTCACCACAAGAATGCTGAAATGCGAAATGGCGAAATCAACGTGAGACCCTGTGCTTGTAATCCAACGGTGTTGGATACTTGGAAATCTGATCGAAGGGCTATTATTGCTCTTCACAGTTAATCGATCAGTTATGATTCAGTTAGAAGAACTAAATCATGACTCTTGGACAGTTGGCGATTCAATTGTTGATGCGTTTTCTTGGAGGTTCACAGTGTAACAGCTAGAAACAACTGATGGTTTCTGCCAGAGGACTCGAAGAGACTTCAGGGTGATCGCCAGAGAAGATGAAGAGTCTCGAGGCATCTTTCAGTGGCATGAAGACTGTTCATAGAGGCTATTGATAGATGTAAGACCATTGGAGCCTGAACTACAACAGAGGGAATGAGCTCGACTGTGACAGAGAAGACGAAGAGTCTCAATTGCTAGAGAGGCTAAGGAATCTTGGCATAACACCCAGTGATGATGGACGCATGGGTTTAACCGCTAGAGAAGCTAAAGAGTTGTAATAATGATCAGACAGAGCACTTGACATGGGGAGAGCATGCAGAAGAATTGTGAATAGAGGATGCAGAAGATGCACAGAGAGAATAAAAATGCAGAACAAAGAAGAGATTGGGTGTTGTTGAGAGTGATTCAGGTGTGTAGAAGGAGGCAGTGTGCAGTAGCTGAAATACACAGAAGAGGAATGGTGCATTGAATGTACATGGCACACAAAGCATAAAAGGTAGAAGAACAGAAAGCACAAGGCATGTGTGCAGGAAGACAGTGAGGTAGACAGAGCAGGGCAGTGTAGCAGAACAGTGATGAGACTGGTAAGCCATTGATGAACATTATATCACTATAATAATTTCCAGTAGCAAAGATTGATATTTCAGGGTGGTAGGGAGGTTCTAGGGAGGATGATTGTCCTTGGAGGTTCAAGTGGGTGCTTGAACACAGGGAGTTGTAGCTTCCATCTGATTGCAGCCAGAGAAACCAGGGTGGTAGGGTGGTGCAAGGGAGAACATTGGTTCTCTGATATACAGGTCAGTGCCTGTGTAACTGGAAGTTGGTGCTTCCATCCAGTTGGTGCTGGAACTCTTAGGAGGTTGGTGCTTCCATCCAGTTGGTGTTTGAACTCTTAGGAAGTTGGTGCTTCCATCCAGTTGGTGTTGGAACTCTTAGGGATTTGGTGCTTCCTTCTAGTGGGTGCTAGAGAAACCAGAGAGTTGGTGCTTCCTTCTAGTGGGTGTTAGAGAAACCAGGGAGTTGGTGATTCCTTCTAGTGGGTGTTAGAGAAACCAGGGAGTCAGTGCTAGAGAATCCAGAGAGTTGGTTCTCTCAACATGTAGTAGCTTGCAAAACAGAGGTTGTAGCCTCATTATGAGTTGGTTCTCATAAGTATGATAATGTACATAATGTAAATATTACTTATCATATAAATAAGAAGAGGTTTTTACCCTTTACGGGTTTCCTTAGGAAATATCTGTCTCTGTGTATCTCATATGTGTGAATGATGTTGAATGTTCTATTGCTTACTTCCTTGCATTATTGTGATTTTCATTGAGTGCTCTGTAAAGATTTTAAAATAAGAATAATTGTTTAAGCACTGTAACAACTGATTCACCCCCCCCCCCAATTGTCCAACAATTGGTATCAGAGCGGGTTGCTTTTATTTAAAGGTAGATCTGTAAGCTTAAACATGACAAGTCATGAAGGGACTTCAGCCTGTAAGCCTCCTCTATTTGATGATGAGCACACAGAAGGTGAAATGGATGATGAAGAAGTTGTGGTAGATATGGAAGGTGAATTAATCAATGCTTTGGAAGAAATTGACAAACTCGGATGTAAGAAGAGAAAAGAAAAATAGGTGTTGATGCATTTTAAAATGAATGGTAAAAAACTTGATGAAGACTTTTCCCTATTAAAGGTAAGGGTAGAAGAGGCAAATAAAATAGAGGACATACTAAAACAACAGTTATCAGAGAAGAAAGCAAGATGTGAAGCCTTAGAAGAAGAGATAGTAAAAACCAAAAAAGAGATGGAGAAGTTTAAGGCATTGTATCACCAAAATCTGTCAAGTATTAAATCTTCAGAAGGATTAACCTCCATTCTAAATCAGCAAAGAAACCCAAAGTTGAAAGTTGGCTTTGGGTATGAAGAAGGATCAAGTAGTGATCATACAAGTAATACAAAACCTATCAAGTTTGTCAAATCCTCAAACATTGACAACAGTCACTCTGCAGAAACAAAGAAACAGAATCAACCACCGAGAAGGAATGAAAGAAAAAATATCAGAACCAAATCTGTAGATCAGAGAAACTATCAACATGGAATAAATCGACTCATTCAAAGAAGACAATCTTCTTCCAGGTACAAAGGATTTTTCTATGGATATTGTTTTTTCTGTTCTAACTTTGGTCACAAAGCTATAAATTGTTCTTTAAGATTTAGATATGAGAAATCAAGTTTTTCAAGAAGATTGAGACAGCCAAGAAACAAACAATCATAGACTATAAATCATGTGATGACTGGGAGAAGGACACAGGTGAAACACAACAACAATTATGAGCATAACAATCGTTATGATCTGTTATTCAGTAAACCAGAATGTTACAACTGCCATAATTATGGACATAAAGCTGTAGACTGTCGCTTAAGAAACTATAAGCCAAATCTGAATCCTGCTGCTAAAGATTTCAAGGTTTGGAAGAAGAAAGAAGATGACTAGTGCAGATTAGTGTTATCATCCCAAAGACAAAAGAATCCCTGGTATATTGATAGTGGATGTTCCAAACATATGACTGGAGACGAAAGTAAGTTTCTAACTCTAAGTGAAAGCAAATTAGGGAATGTAACTTTTGGAAATGATGCACTAGGAAAAATAAAAGGTAAAGGAATGGTAAGTTTGAGTAATGGAAAAGGGAAACCTCAAGATGTGTTTTTTGTAAAAGGCCTGAAACATAATATTCTTAGTGTCATTCAAGTATGTGACCGAGGATGTGAAGTCGTTTTTATCTCTAAATATTGTAGAATAAAATCTGTGAATTCGGGACAGCTAGTTGCAAAAGGGATAAGAATAGAAAACAATGTCTATGGGTTAAAAGAAGAAAAAGAAGAATGTTACTTAAGCAAGTATGATGAAAGTTGGCTATGTCATAGGAGGCTTGGACACTTAAATTTTGATCATATAATCAAGCTCAAAAATAGTGGGGCAATAAAGGATCTTCCAAAGATATCAAAGCCATATGATTATGTTTGTAAACCTTGACAGATAGGAAAACTTACTGGCACTCAGTTCAAATCTGAAAACTTTCCTTCAACAGAAAAACCTCTCCAGTTAGTACATATGGATTTATGTGGACCATCAAGGAAAGAAGGTACAGGAAAAGAAAATTATTTTATGTTGATTATTGATGATTATTCTAGACTAACATGGATTTCCTTTTTGAAGGAAAAATCTGAAGCATTTGAAAAATTCAAAGTGTTTAAGGCTCTAACTGAGAATCAAACGGGAAAAAGATTGAAGGCAATAAGGTCTGATAGAGGAGGAGAGTTTATCTCATGGAACTTCAAAGAGTTCTATGATAAACATGGAATCAAAAGAGAGTACACAATTCCAAGGACTCCACAACAAAATGGAGTTGTTGAGAGGAAGAATAGATCAGTACAACAAATGGCAAGATCAATGATGAATGAAAGAAATATACCTCAGACATATTGGGTGGAAGAAATCCATACAACTTTTCATATCCTTAACAAAGCTCATCTCAGGCCACACAGTGAAAAGACTCCTTATGAACTATGGTTTGGAAGACCTGCTTCAATCAAGCATTTTAAAGTCTTTGGGAGTAAATGTTATATCAAGAACAATGATGAAAATATTGGCAAATATGATGACANNGATGAAGGTATCTTCTTGGGTTATGCTACAAACAGTAAAGGGTACAGATGTTACAATAAGAGGCTGCATAAACTAGTTGATTGTATAGACATAAATGTTGATGAAGAAATCCTGGTCAGAAATGTAAGCAGTGTTGAACCAAAAACATAAGATATAGTTGAAGATGAAGATGAACAGGTCCAAGAATCAGAAAGAGAAGAATCTGAATCAGATGAAGATACAAATACTTAGGTTGACATAAATCAGTAGAAAGAAACAAACTCACCTCTCAGAATTGTTAGAAAGAATCATCCTAAAAATCAGATAATTGGAGATATAAATAAAGGAGTTCGGACAAGAAGGAAATTGATTAAAGACTCAGAACAATCTCATGTTGATTTTTTATCTATGACTGAACCTAAATTTTTTTATGAAGCTAGCCAACATGATGATTGGATTAGAGCTATGAATGAAGAGCTTGATCATATTGAGAAGAAAAATACTTGGGAGCTTGTCCCTAGACCTGAAGATAAGAATGTAATAGGTTCCAAATGGGTGTTCAAAAATAAAATGAATGAAAAAGGACAAGTTGTTAGAAATAAATCCAGATTGGTCTGTAAAGGGTATGCACAAGTTGAAGGTCAGGATTTTGATGAAACTTTTGCACCAGTGGCAAGATTGGAGGCCATCAAAATGTTCCTTGCATATTCATGTCATAAGAAATTTAAAGTGTATCAGATGGATGTTAAGTCAGCTTTTCTTAATGGAGATCTAGAGGAAGAAGTATATATGGAGCAACCTGAAGGATTCTCATTGATAGATAATCCTAATTATGTTTGCAAGATGAAGAAGGCCTTATATGGACTGAAAAAAGCACCACGGGCTTGGTATTATAGATTGGACAAATTTTTACAAGACAAAGGATTCAAGAAAGGTATTGTTGACAACAATCTCTACATTAAGTTTGAAGGTGATAATTTACTAGTTGTTTTGGTTTAGGTAGATGATATTATTTTTTGTTGTACTAATGAATCATCTGTCCAGTGGTTTTCTAACTCTATGCAAACAGAGTTTGAGATGTCCATGATAGGAGAACTATCATATTTTCTTGGTTTACAAGTAAATCAAAGTTCTACAAGAATATTTATCTCTCAAGAAAAATATTTGAAAGAGATGTTGAAGAAATTTCAGATAGAGGATTCCTCTCCTGTTAGTACACCTATGGTGGTTGGTTGCAAGCTCAGTAAAGATAATATGTCACCTGATGTTGATCAAAGGACCTGCCGATCAATGATAGGGAGTCTTTTGTACATCACAACATCCTGTCATGATATAATGCAAGCTTTTGGAATGGTAGGTCGTTATCAGTCAGCTCCTAAACAAAGTCACCTGGTAGCTGTCACAAGGACATTCAAATACTTGAAGGGAACAATGAATTATGGTCTGTGGTATCCCAGAAATTAGAATTTTCAGTTAACTGCTTATTTAGATGCAGATTGGGCAAACTATGTGGATGAGAGAAAGAACACTAGTGGAGGTGCATTCTTCCTGGGTGACTCGTTGGTAGCATGGATTATTAAGAAGCAGGGATCTATTTCCCTATCAACTACAGAAGCAGAGTACATTGTTGTTGCTACTTGTTGCACTCAAATTCTATGTATGATTCAAACTCTCGCAGATTTGAAGGTAAATTATACTGATCCGATTACAATTCACTGTGATAACACTAGTGCCATTAGTGTCTCCAAGAATCCTGTTCTTCATTCCAAGACTAAGCATATCCCAATAAAATACCATTTTCTCAGCGAACAAGTTACAAACAAAGCTGTTCAGCTGAATTATATCCCTTCCACAGAACAAATAGCTAATATCTTTAATAAACCGTTAGCAGTGACCCCTTTTGGATATCTTTGTCAAAAGTTGGGGGTTATAACTTCTTTCGTCTAATCTGTTCACCTGGTCAGGGGGAGTCCTTATTGAATATCTTTTGTATTTCTAAACTGCTCATAGTTGACAGGGGGAGTATGTACTGCAATAATTCAGGGGGAGCATGTTTCTTCTTTGACGTTGATGTCAAAGGGGGAGAAAGTGTGGTAATTTCAAGGATGGTACAGTGGTATAGTTGGATGTTCCTCAAGGGGTTGCCATCAATGCCAAAGGGGGAGATTGTTGGCATATTTATTATGGGTAGATAGAAGGCAAAGTATTTGTTTGTCATTGATGGCAAGCTCAGACCGACGATGACGAACAAGAGAAAGTGGCAAGACCAACAGCGCAACGATGATCACATGGCAAGATCAGAAGTGTAAACTCCATTTCGGAGTTTCAAATACTGGGATTTGGAGGAGTCAAAGAAGCAACTCATAGCAGAAAATCGCGAAATGTGAAACCATGACTTAATCTCCATTTCAAAGTTTCATATACCGGGAGTTGGAGGTGTCAAGGACACTCATGACAAGAATGATGAAGTTGCGAAATGTGAAATGGAGAAATCCCAAAACATGCACATCAACAAAGACTCCATTTCAGAGTTTTGCAGACTGAGAAATCAAAGATCAAAGGAACTTTAAACTTTGAAGTAGTGAACCCAAAAATCTCGAAACATGCACATCAACAAAGACTCAATTTCAGAGTTTCACAGACTGGGAAATCAAATATCAAAAGAATAGGGTTCCCTAACTTCTCGAACTCGCGATATGTGAAATCGAAAAATAATCCTAGTTGTTGGATCAAGGACAAATCTAGGTCGTCGGACCCAGGAGGTGAATGTGGCAGACCATGTCAACAAGGACAGGTGGTAGCCTATGTCAGAAAGGACATGTGGTGCAATCATATAAGGACAAGTGTCAAGTTGATTTGGCATTTCAGGAACCTGGAAATCACAATTCTGAGTGACACGTGGAAGACACATGAATCACGACACATCATCGAGTGATGTCATTCCAAGAATTTAGTTTCGGGAGTTTTAGCATCAACTCTCCCCCAAAGTCCCGAAAGCTGAAGTTCTGGGGTGAAGGATAGCCGTCCGATCACCACAGATCGTGGATCGTTGATATGAAGAGCGAAGTGCTCAAATGATTATCGAGTGGTCATAGGTTGTAGTCACATCATCGAGATTTGGAGGAAGGCACTAACAACTAAACTCCATTTCAGAGATCACGACTTGGAGAATCAAGATTCCTCACAACAGGAATTCGCGACATGCGAAATCGCGAAATGTCGAAATGTGAAAAACACCTTTTGGTGTAGGTTGTGGTCACCATCAGTGGTCATGTGAGAGGGAGGATATAGCACCAAGTTAAGCTCCTTTTTGTTGATCATAACATGAATATTCGAGAATCTTCACCACAGGAATGTTGAAATGCTGAAATGCAAAATGGTGAAATCAACGTGAGACCCTGTGCTTGTAATCCAACGGTGTTGGATATTTGGAAATCTGATCGAAGGGCTACTGTTTCTCTTCACAGTTAATCGATCAGTTACGATTCAGTTACATTGGTTCTCTGATATACAGTTCAGTGCCTGTGTAACTGGAAGTTGGTGCTAGAAATCTTAGGAAGTTGGTGTTGGATCATGTTGTCATTGATGCCAATGGTTTGATTACTTGGGAGATTGTTGGATCATAT
>CBVK0102041389.1:0-11311 GCA_900067695.1 Picea abies
TAGTACTAACCCTGAAATTAATTAACAATCTCAATACATCCTATATGTTACATATACTATAAAATTACAATAACATTATTTTAACAACCTCACATCTTATGTTATAATAACCTTGCAACTAAAACATCAATCACCAATCACATTACTCCTTATATGCTACCAATACAATCAAGTTACAATAAATTTACCATAAAATAAATCAACATTATATTTATATTACCATAACCTTGCCAATGAATTAATAATAAAAAAAAATCATTATCATAGCATTTAACATGAAGCATTACATTACATGATTCTTCCATTGCATGCAAGTCTCATTCATCAGGCAACATGTCATTCAATTCTTAAATAATCATGGGCGCGAGAATAAGTAAGTTTAATCCATCATTAGAAATAACTTTATAAAAACTAAATATCTAGATCCATCATCTACTACATAAATCTTCAATGCGTAAAAACTAAATCTATGTCAATCATTCACTACATACTAACCACAGCTCAAGTAGCGATAACTAAAACCATCGGTATTGCATCCATAAGGCCATAAGGTGTCATCTAAAACAACACTAAATATACATCAATAAGCCAGCCGAAACTTTGCCAAGGTTAACATGTAAGTAACATCAACAATTTCCACTGACCCCACTAGATACACTCTAGCATGCAAAGATTTTTTTTTTACACATCTATCAAATTTGTATTTCCGGAATGACAAATAAATTTGCAGTGCCGAATTTAGTTTTCATAATACTATAAATCATACGACGAACAAGGGAATTCAAATCTAAATTCAACTAACACACAACAATCATAACGATTTCAACTTGGATCAATAGAAATTTGATAGTGGATCATAAGAAGTTAAATGATTAAATAAAACAATGCATTTTTGTTGTGACTACTTATGCTATGATTCAATAATACAAATCCAAATGGTATAATAGTTTGGATGAGACTCATCAAAGTCAACTCCGGATTTTCCAAACTTCATTGATGGTAGATATTAAATATCATACGAAAATCTAAATTTAAGAATTGACAAAATTGACAACAACAATGAATAACAGAAAGAAGGGTCTCTACATTTTGATTAGCAACAAATCATAGCAAATTATAATATCCGACTTTGCAAAAATATAAGGCAACAGATAAGTAAACTTCTGATCTCTAAATTTATAAACAAATTTGGCATCGAACACTTGAATTTTCTGAGTTTTGGGTTGTAAGTTAAAATGGCAGTGAATGCATAAATTTTCTGAATTCTAAGCTGTAAATTAAAATGTCAACGAATACATAAATTTTCTGAATTCTGAGTTGTAATTTAAAATGGAAACCAACTATTAAATTCTAAATTTCTACTCGGAAAATGAAGTTGCTCTTAACAATAAAGTCGATTGCCCATATGCCAAAATTGAATTCTCAGATCTAATTTACAAAAACGAAATTTCCCATACCACTATTGGCAGAAACAATGTATAGGAACAATTTCCAAACAAAATTGTCAGAATGGATTGCCAGAAGGAAAACAAAATTATAAAAGGGCATACTACCACTCCAACTTACACATGGAAGCCAACAGACGAGGTGACAAAGCACCTAGTCATATAATAATGCCCACAGTCATATAAAAACGCCCACATTAATTAAAAACGCCCACTGTAATACATAAACATCCACAGTGATGTAAAATGCCCACAGTAATATATAAAATGCCCACAGTCATATAAAAACGCCCCCATTTATATAAAAATGCCCAATGTAGAGTATACACACCCACAATGATATAAAATACCCACGGTGATATATAAAATGCCCATAGTCATATAAAAACGCCCCCATTTATAAAAAAATGCCCATTGTAGAGTATAAACACCCAGAGTGAAATAAAATGCCCACGGTGATATATAAAATGCCCACAGTCATATAAAAACGCACACTGTAGAGTATAAACACCCACAGTGAAATAAAATGCCCATGCTGATATATAAAATGCCCACGGTCATATAAAAACGCACCCATTTATATAAAAATGCCCACTGTAGAATATAAATGCCCACAGTGAAATAAAATGCCCACGGTAATATATAAAATGACCACAGCAAAGGTAAAAAACCAGACAACAAATGCAAGGCCCAGCGGGAGATCGCACAGATCTAAGGAAGGTCGGCAATGCCGACATCATAAAATTATTTTATCTAAAACCGACATGCAACAACAGAGTAAGAAGAAATATTTTTATAACTGTCCCACAATTACAATCGCCGAAGAGAAATCCAAGAAACCAATTAATCCAACAAGAACCCAAGTCGTTTGAAGTTAAGTATTTTTCATCTCACAATGCCAATACAAAATGTTGATAACAATAAGAGAGGGATAAGGTCCTAATACCTTCTATCAGGCAAATGAAAAACATACCATTTCCTTAACTCCCACCTCGAATGATGACCCCGCGCTCTGTGTCGCTCCTGCTCTGTGCCGCTCCCGCTCGATGACAGTAGAGACTACATCGGTACCTCCCAGCCAATCTCTAGGGGTACTCTACTTCCCCCTCTGCCGCTCGAGCCACAAAGGAGCCACACACAATCCAGATGGTCCGTCTAGCTTCCCAGCTCGCCTCGCAAGGCCGAGCTACCACTCTTATCCAAGCTGGAAAATCCCAACTATCCACAAGTAATCAGTCAAGTCACAATTCCAGCAGCGTAACGTTATGCTAACAACCGATCCCTTTCTTCCTCATCTTCCCTTTCTTTTATAGAGTTTTTCCAACCTCCAACTTTCCCTAAATCACATTTTAATTAAGTTTTAATAAAAATATTCTAAATATTCTCCTTTGCACAAGTGTTGTCCATCCCTCTCTTTCCTCAAACAATTATTTTCTTTAAATTATGAAATTACTCATTTCCCTCACCCACCTAGAGTTTCTCCTAAATTTCCTCCTAGGTGTTCCTAGATCCCCTTACATGTTTTAAATAATTTCCCTAAAAATGAAGTTGCTAAATTAGCTCAAATTAGAAGGTTGTTAATTGCAGATTCCTTACTATGTTGAACTCGCTTTTTACCATAAGTTTCCAACTTTCCTTTATTATGTTTCCTCCATTACTTAGTTTCCTAATTCTTATTATTCCCTTCTTTCCCATTTTTATATAAAGCCAAAATGGCAGTTGCGTGTTTTACTCTTTTCCTTTTATTATTAATTTAAAATCTTTTCACACTTTCACAATTTAAATAATTTATTTCTTCTTTACAATTTAAAATCACAGATTTTAATTAAATTATTACTCGCTTCATTTTACCCCAAAAATTTATGAAGACTAAAACTATTACTTAAGTGGGTTTTAGTTTATATCTTTATTTTTATTTTTATAGAGTCTTTTTCTTAAGGCTAAACAAAATTTTACCTTAGAGAAGTTTTAGACTTAGGTTTAGATTATGAACTAGGCGACAATTATTTAGGGAAGTCGTTTTAAGAATTTTTTTAAGGTGTTAAATGTCTTAGGGCCATCTAGGTTTGTTCATTCCTCAACATCAATGCGACGTGCCCTTCAGGATGCACCACTTGCTCCAAGGGTGCCACTCACCCCGGTTGGTTCTCTTGCGCGACGTGCCCTTCAGGATGCACCACAGGCTCCAAGGGTGCCACTCGCTAACTTGTGTTTCTTTCGCGAAACGTGCCCTTCAGGATTCACCATGTGCTCCAAGGGTGCCACTCGTCGACTTGTGTTTCTTTTGCGCAACTTGCCCTTCAATATGTACCACGTGCTCCAAGGGTGCCACTCGCCGACTTGTGTTTCTTTTGCGCAACATGCCCTTCAGGATGCACCACGTGCTTCAAGGGTTCCACCTGCCAACTTGACTAATTGGTAGACATCTATAACCCCTGGAGTCAACACTCTGCCAGGTGAACTTGTGGGAGACTAAGGGCTCTAAGGAATAATTCCCCTGCCTTATTGCACGCCCCTTAGAATCATCGTGAGTGACTGTCGCAGTCTTCCCTCATGGCATCGTGGATCCTCTCGAACTATGTAATTGTTAACCTATAGTTCGAGCCATGATGGGAGTGCTAGTAGGCTGTGGTAGGGTTTTTATCCACACCTCTCCCTCAACCTCTCTGGAAATCATGTGTGACCCCTTTACTTCATATGTGAGTCTGGTCGACAAGCTATTGTCAGCCTGCATCATCAACAATCGTGTCAGAACATGTCAACATCGTATCATCAAATCAGTGAAATATCACGATAAATAAATCAACCCAAATAGCACACTCCCTGACTCAATTTGGAGTCCAAGGGGTTCCACCGATGCCTCTGCATCCTCAAGGTCCAAAACCCTGCACACTCAATAAAACTGAGTCAATAGCACCTGTGTACGTCAAAGTAGTAAAACATCATGTCATCTATCATAACGCATCATAATCAAGGATAAATCTTTTAACATCATAAATGTCCAGATCACTTGCAAGCAAGTGTCCTCAAAGAATAAGTTTTCTTAGTGCGCCAGAGAGGGATGTTACAAAAGAATCAAAATCATGATACCATTGGTCATGCAAATTGCTAGGTGTTTTGGAAAAAACTCAAAGGAGATTAATAAGGATTGTTGGGTATGGATCGTGAATTTACTAAGTAGGGAAGGTGAAATGATCTCTGGACTCTTCCAAATGTTGAAATAAAAAATCAAATGCATTGGGCATGTCTTTCCCCACAAAAATGCGGAGACATACAAAATTCGAGCTAAGCTTTAGAAATATGGTTGGCTAAATGGATGTGCAAATTTCTCAAGAAATCCCCACTGGAAGAAGTAAAGGTAGTTGGGAGATCCTTGAATAAGTTACAACCAATGCAGACAGAGGTTATGTAAAAAATGGAGGGAAATGACAATTCAAATCCCTAGGAAAATAGACCAATCGTAGGTGGGAGTAATCTTGAACAAACATAGAGTGTAAACAAGTCTCAAAGAGGTCAAAGATGAGGGTAGAAGTGAAATCACTGGGAGAACTAAACACAGTGAAAAATAAATGAGATCTGAGACTAAAGTTTATAATTTCTAAGTGTAGAAATGCCCAATATAAAGGGTAGAATGCTAGGTGAATTCCTAGTTCAATCACAGGTTAGAAGCACTGGTGATTCTCTCTGAGGGTAAGAGGTGAACATTGGGTAAAGTCAATATTATAAGACTCTCCAAAACAAATGCAGGGATAAAAGGTAAATCGTAGGGTTAAATGGAAAGATGAGTGAACTCTTTAAAGCGCATAGGTAAGCTCATTCACTAGCCCAAATTTCATGAGTAAAACGCAAAGATTCTTTCCTTCACAATCGTTGAGGGAAGGGATCAAAATTAAGAGAAAAACAAAAGAATAAAAATCGTTGAGCAGTGAGGTATAAATTCGTTGTGCATGGAGGCATAAGTTTATTGCGCATGGAGGTATAAATTTTCTACACATGGAGGAAAACTCATTGTGCAAGGAAATAAGTATGCGTTGAGCCCAAGGGAGAAAGGCACTGATCTGAGGACTCTTTCCCACGAATAGAACAAGCAGCAAGTGCGATAGACAAGTTTTACATAAAAAGAACGCCGAGAATAAATGAAACAACTGCAAAGGATACCCCCCCCAACACACACACATATATCTATATATATAAACACTTAAATCATCGTGACTTCAAATAAAAATACAATAAAATTATTACATGTTGTTATCACTCTGTAATTTATCAGGCTAAAGAATAAATGGGTAGAGGTAACTACAAAACCACTTTGGAGTCAAGGATATAGCCCTCGAATACTGAGAGAGGGATCTCTCTGTATGATTTAGCTTTTTCTAATGAGAATTTTAGGCTAGCTATGATAGTATAGAGTTTGGTTTTTTAAATGGTTTGGTTGGATCAGAGAAAGTAGGCTATTGGGAAATGGAGTTACAAGATGGGGTTCAATCAAAGACAGGTTCTACAAATAACCCTATAGGGCGAGGTAGGCACTCTTGTTGGATTCTTTGAGGTTGATTTTGGATTTGGAGGCGAAGATGAGAAGACCAGGTAATAACAGGGCAATAAAGAATCCTGGACTTAACCATTGAGCAGAAAACATTGATAATTATGTCAAAGGTAGAAACATAGTGTATGTCTAAAAAAAATTGTTCTTTAAAGCTCTTAGCATAATTCAGAATATGAATAACTTAATAAATATAATGGAAACAAATTACAATGAATAAAATCACTTCACCACCAAGATTGATACATGAATCATGTAACTGTTGTGACTGTATTATTGGATTGATGAACACGAGAGGCTCTGTGAGCTGCTCTGTAATCTAGATCTTATTCTACGGACATGTCTCAATTGGCCAACCCTTTTACATTTGAATTATAAAAATATATAGAACAACATTTGAATTATAAAAATATATAGAACAATTATCCCCCAGGATCAGGAGGTCAAATTCAACAACCTGGAAAAAAATAGAAACAAATCCATGAAAGTTTTGAACTCTCTGCCATGAGAAAAGGGTAAGACTGCTGAAAATAGGGGTCAAATCAGACGCTTATATCTACAAAAATAAGATATTTGTGAAAAAAATGGAAGAGGTTATTGTATATGATCCCGTTATGAGTAAACTTTTCTCTCATTTTTTCCAAATTCATCTCTGGATTTCCAAAACATCTGCCACAAAAACATCACAAAAACAGGAAAACTAGAAAGATGAAAAGTTGTGCTCAGCGACGCCTTCGATTATCCCAATTCCTGATACCTGTGAAAAAACTGAGAGAGGTTATTATTATTAATCCCGTTTTGGAGAAAATTATATGTCGGTGTTTCAAAATTCCCTCTGGTTTGCCTGGAAACGCTCTCGGAAGGCAGGTGGTCAAATTGTGCAAAAAATGGTTTTTTTATTTTGGGGGATGGTGGTTTTTGGAGGGGAAGGTAGTATTATGGACCCCCCCTAGGGTGGTAAGTGGTATTATGGTGGGGGTATGGTAACATCTGGTGGTGACAAGTGTCCAGGTGAAAACAACTTTTCTCGAATCCCCCCCGTTAAAGTTAGGATGGACAGGGGGTCCAGAAAAGATTATGGGCGTTGATTTATTTTTTAGGGATATGTGCATAAGCTGCATGTTTTTTATCTTTTATTTTATTTGATTTACGGTTTGTTTTTTTTACGTTTTGTTTTATTTTTTTTATTTAATATTGTTTTGTTTTATTACGTTTTAAGTTTTATATATTTTTATATATGTTTTAAATGTTTTAATTATTTTGTTTGTTTTTATTTGTATTTTGTTTTTGTTTTAAGTTTCTTTTATTTTATTTTTTATATGTTTTATGTTTTTATATTGTTTTATGTTTTTATGTTTTTATTGTCTTTTAATTAATGTTTTTTATTTATTTTTTAAATTAATGTTTTACTCTAACCCAATTACTAACCTAATTACTAATTATTAACACTATTAATTAATTGAAACTAATTAATTATTTATTATCAATTACCCTATTAAGCTAATCTAATTACTAACCTACTAATTAATTCCTACACTGTTAATTTAAATACTTATTAGAATAATTAATATTTTATTATCCTAAGGTTATCTAACTTTTTTTTATGCAGGGATGAGTGGTGTGGGAGATGTAGCCAATGAGATAAATGACATGAGACTGAGTGGCACAGAGTTGAATGAAGGATGCAATAGGGTAATGAAGGGTCGGGTGAAATGGATGGAGGGAGAAGTGAAATCAATCAAGCCCAGCAAGCCATATGTCTTCATCATGAGAGAAATTCCAAATAGGTAATTGAAGAATCAAATTACCTATGATTATATGACCCCAAAACATTTCATTTACTAAATCAGAGAGGGATATCGTAACCGAAGACGAGGAGTCAAAGACGTTCGTTTGCACTTGCGCTCCATCCAACAACCAACTTGCTAACCATGAAGAACTCACTGGTACCTCTGAGAAAATGCTAGGGGTACTCTTCTTCCCCCTTATCCCCTCGACCTGCAAAGGGGCCACAAACAACCAAAACCAAAAAACTCTAGCTCCCAGATCGCCTTGCAAGGTTCAGCTACCACTCTCTCTCTCGAGCTCAGTATCCCAAATCTCACAATTAAAATCAGTCAAAGAAATTACGACAGCATAAATTTACACATACCAGTCATGATCCATTCCTATTCTTAGCCATTACTTTTATATAATTTTTCTTAGTGACCACTTCCATTTGCACGTTTAATTCGTTTTATTAAAAATTAATTAGGAATTACTCCCCATGTACACTTGTCACCCTTCCCTTACTTGCACCAATAAATTCCCTTATCTAATTTAATTAAATGTCAATTTCCTTCACCCATCCTAAAAGCGCTCCTAAAATTACTCCTAGATGTTCCCTTATTCCCTCTATTTCCTTTTTAGTGACTGACGCCTTTCTAAAACTTAGTTGTGTTTAAATTTAGGAAAGTTCTTTTGTTAGACTAGACTAGATTCCTTTCTATGATTCCATATTCCTTTCTTATCTTAGTTCCAATTTAGCATTTCGTACACATAATCATGTAATTAAATCTTTTAGATAAAATATTTCTCCTTTTTAATTCTTAGCTTGACTTTTTTTCACCCCCCTTTTATTTCATTTATTAATTAGTTTTACTCTTATTACCTAATTTAGACTTAGTGGCCCAAAACCCCTTCTCCTCTAAGGGATGATCGACCTCTCAGTCTTGGATTGTTGAAGATAATGAGTCGGATCGAATCTTCAGGTCCTTCCAGATGCCCAAAATTACTATACAGAGGCCATTTTTCTCTTGAGAGACCACAAGTTATGGACGTGGATCAATCCCTTCGCAACTTTGGGCTTTGGGATATCCCGATCGCTGGCTTTGATGTTTTCTGAAATGTTCTCCTCCGAACTCCGGACCTCTCACTGCATGTCTCCTTTGATTTTGAATGCCCTATAATGGTTCAGCTTTTGCAATTTCGTGAAACTCCCATTCACCATGTGCACACACCTATGGACTTCCAATTTTCATGGCTCCTAATTTGATGCCACGTGTCTTCTTCGCAACCAATAGTTGAGATATCCTCATGAATTTTTGAGTTTGTGACTCTCCTCTTATGATACCTCCAATCCTCTTGAACTACAAAGTGTCGAAACACCTTAAGGATAACCTCCACGTAGTTATCCTATATTCGATAGTCTGGAATGATTCACCTCCCTCTGGAACGGATCTCGTTCATGGATTTTTTTTAAACCTTAAGGATTCTCCCCCTTGAATATTTTTCACTTCTCTCCCTCCTCAGATTAAATTCCTTGACTTTATTCATCCTCTGGAACACTTTATTTGACACTTAGTCGAAATCTCAAGCTGTGCACACCTTGTAACAGGTTCTCTTCCGCACTCAACTTCCCTATTGATGATTTTCACACTCTTTGTGACTCTCTTTCAACCACTTCTCTGCGACTAAAGTCATGCTACTCCTCCTGAGATTACGATTATGAAACTTCGTCATGCACTCCTTGAATACATAAGTTTCACGCTACCTCTTTTGAGCTTCGATTCTATATATACTCGTTCATGCACACCTTGCTGATGC
Source organism: Picea abies (assembly GCA_900067695.1). Classification (NCBI taxonomy): domain Eukaryota; kingdom Viridiplantae; phylum Streptophyta; class Pinopsida; order Pinales; family Pinaceae; genus Picea; species Picea abies. Next base: position 9,574 of record CBVK0102041389.1, read on the forward strand.
AGGACCCCCTTGCCTCAGTAGGTTCTATGTGACCTCCCGGTCTTAGGATCGTTCCAAATTCTGAGCTGAAATGGCTCTTCGGACTCCTACTGGAACCCTTTGAATGAATCCATAGGTCCCTACTCTACTGCACTCTGAGCACAAATTAAAAATAGTGTGAGAAATAACCCTCAGGCTAGGCCCCGCTTCCATGTGACCACCTCCTGTGACGACATGCTAAGTCCACTGGGCTCTTTTCACATTTCGCAATTTTGGCGATCCTGATATCGAGTATCTTGACTCTTCAATCATTGAACCCTAACATAGGATTAAGAATTATGGCCCTCTCCTGTATCATTCCCACATGACTACACCCTCATGTCCACGTGCTTACACCGAAAGCGCTACCAACTTTCACGATTTGGGGAACCACGATGTAAGCGTTCCTCCTTACCCTTTCAAATCGACAGTCCACAAAATGTTGAAATCTCTCTCCACTAAGAGATAAATGGTCCATATCCCTCTTGAACCAATGGATATGATCCCACTAGATCGATGACCAACATCCTTTCAGATATTTCCCCGAAACCTTGACCACTCGCCACGTGTCCTCCTTGATGGACGATCCTGGTCCTTTTTAGAGTTTTGTGAACTGGGAATTCATGATGCAGTGACTCCAAAAACACTTGTCGTTCCAAACCCCAAACTCTTATATACGATTTGTTGTATGATATCAATGACTATTTTTGATACGAATCTCATGGTCACTATCCTTTCTGAGCTTTAGAGTATTGGAAGATACTCAGCCTTAATCCCTTCACTGCTCTGCAATATCCAACGATTCTCGCAACTTTGAAACTTCCTCTACAAAGGCCTCTCACCGTCCATCTGGATCCTCTTTGGGGGTGTTTCTAAGGGCTTAAATCCCTCGCAACTTGGTGTGATCCTATGGCTCACGAGCCTCCATGCTCCATATCTAATGGTAGCTATAGCTCCTCCTTGAGCATGTGCTTCTTCCTTCCCCTTGAAAGATTTTCAAAGTTTCAAATGCCTTGGCCTTTGCTTCCTCTATGAAATCGATCTGAATTTGATGAACTCACCTACATTCTAGGAACGATGTCTCTCCTGAGCTCCGCAAACTCTGAACCCTCCAAAGGGGTTTCTTAGCCTCTACGACTCCTTGCAGGGTCCTTGCACACAATTGTGCTATCTCCTCTGAGCTTATCTATGGATCTGACCTCAAAGTGTCTCTGTCCCTTTCTCTCCATGAAGGGATGGAAGTGACCTCTTATGCAACTCTCTGCTCAAGTACGTTTTGCTAAGCCTACAGGGTGTTCAATAATCCTGTGAGTGTCTTTCTGTGACAATTCTCTTATCTTAGAACTCAAAAGAGTTCCTTCTATGCACACTTACAACAACTCAATGCCCACCTGACAGTGTTCAATAGAATCCTCAGTGACTCTATCCTCTCACCGAACTCGAAATAGATTTATCCTCAATGCATCCTATGCATTTACTCAATGCCCTCCTGACAGAGCCTTTACATAATTCTCAACAATTCTGCAAGATACCAGATATATAAAATATGTAGAACAAAAACGAAATGCTAGAAATAACAGAATAAAAGTAGAATATCCAGCAAAATCTTCACAATACATAGAAACGATATACGAAATAGCAACAGAAATAACACTTGAACATAAATAGCACTTGATTCAGATAGCAATGTTCACAGGCCTCTTCGAGGGGGCAACCTCCA
>CBVK0102041392.1:0-13793 GCA_900067695.1 Picea abies
GGCTTATTATCTAAAATTATCTCTTTTTCAAGGCATTGAGTACTTTTTCTAAGGTTTTTCTATGCTATATTGATATTTGGTTCTTAACACTCTCCCTCAATATCTAGTTGTTGTGCATGGCCCCTTTAATTCTTATGTGAGTCTGATTAGAAAGAAATCATCAGCCTATATCCATCAATGAAACACTATAAAAGATCCATAAATAAAATCATAATATACTCGATCATATGTCACATATGCATAAATAAAAATACCAAAACCATATACAGTCCACTCCCTGACTCGATCTGGACTACAAGGAGGTCCATTGATTCCATCGACATCCTTAACTTGTCAAGAATATTGGACACTCAAGAGAAACCATTCATTATCACATGTCTATAAATATATATTTGATAACATAACATCATAGTCCAACAACATCATCATATGAATCCATAAGTGAAACATACAACCATATACTAAACTGGATCACTTGCATGCAGGTGTCCTCAAAGAATAATTCAAATCATGTGCACAAGAGTGGGATGTTACAATATCTTTTGAATTCTTCCTCGAGTAAGTCAAAAAGAAAAAGGTTATTCAAATGGTAAAGACTCAACCCACTGACCGGATTGAGTATTTTTGTTTTTATTATTATTTATGGATAAATATCATTCACAGAGTCTTAACCTTCCTCTAGAGATCATTTTGAAAAATCTACCTTCTTCATTCAGCTTAGTACTTATGTTCTTGGGAATGTTGCTAGATGAATGGATGGATAATCCACCAATTGAAATTAGTTTTCTAAAAAAAAAAATGTTCATTACAACACCTTGACCATCGGTCCAATCTGCGAGATCGACTGAAGGATGTGCTTCATACCCCTCTTGATTGAAAATCCATTTTATAAAATAGATGAGTCCTGAGTCACTTCTGGTAAACTAAGATTTGTTTCCTCTATTTAGGGGGAAGGCTTTACAGAGGAGATATCCTTTTCTCATAATCCAAAATGGAAATGCTTGATTGGAATAAAAAAATGATGGGATTCCATTGAGACAGATTCAATTTGAATAACACTTCTTGAGTCGAAATAAAAACATATCTATTTGATGGGGCTTATTTTGTTTACCTATGAATTCCACTTAAACCAAACATAAAATATATGGTGTGTAGTAAAAACCTCAAAGGTCTGCTTAAGAGTGTAGTTTGTTTACACAGTAGTGATATTTTCGTTTCTAATGAATGAAGGAAGTCTACTACAATGCTTGTTTTGTTTCCAATGAGTGTAGGATCCTCCCTCTTATCCATTTTAAAAAGAATTAAGTCCATGTCAAGGAGCCAACACACTATCCCATGTCTTATATTATGATTTTATTTTTTCTTAAACAACCAATTACAATCTTTACTTAAGAGAACACTTATTTGACCAAACCCTTCCAAATTTCCATGAATCCACTTAATTTGAAAAAAAGGGATCATAAGGAAATTAATTGAATGTTGGTGTGATTATTCATTTCTTATATCTTTGATTAATTTTATTTTATTTTAGTATTTTGAGTAGTCCTTCTTCAGTAGTATCACAAAATTATGGGAATATCTCTTTCCTTATAAAATTTGGGTATGTAAAATCGCTTGACGTCTCCTTCATGTTATTTTGTTATGGTTGTTCATCCAATGATGTTTTCATATATATGAAGGTGGGAATAATCCTACATATTGTTAGAAGACTTATTTGTAACAATGTAATAATGAATTGTTAAGTATGAGCTTAAGAAGACTCGATTCCCTTATGATTTTTATAATTTAACAATTAGATAAGTGTTAATGGAATAGTCATATTCTTAATAAGGTTCAGACCTGTTGAGGAAAAGATATGAATGATATTACTCAAGAATTTTTAGACTGTACTTGGCCAAAGTAAAGTAAATGGGAATATCACCCTACGTTTATAGCCAACAAAAATATGTATCATAATGCACCAGTATTAATTACAAGTGCTTAGGTTGTTTTTTCATCAACAAAAGGCTTGCTGGAAAATTACTTTTTATGTGTTTTTCTAAAAATATCAGTTGCTAAAAATAAATATGATAACAGAAGTAAGGACATCAAGATCATAATCAAGATAGGTGAGACATAAATAAATCATTTACTTCATTCAAATTCATCAAAGAGTCATTGTCTTTACAAAACTTCACAAGAAATCTTGCACCAAAGTCAAACTTAGAAATCCTTGATGGAACATACAAAAAGATCTCTGACAGAAAACCAAAACTAAACTCTAAAAGTTGGATCAGCTTGCCACATATCGCTGCCCACTTGACTCTGTACAATAGTATTTATCAGTCATGAAAACTAATTCACAAACAGACAAGCCTGCACAGACTATGAAAGATAGATCAACACCTCTAAAGAACAAGTGTGTGAATGATTTGATTCAACCCTAAATATTGTTGTCTATAGTAATACCATTCTATCACAAAAGACAATTAGGCTATGATGAAGATATGAATGAATGAAAGCTGAACTATCTCAACATGAATTGAAAGAGAAAACCTTAGCATGCTTTGTGCTTCTCTCCTCTTTGTTCCTCCCCTTATTTTAACTTTGAACAATTTAGAATTGGTTAGAGTAGTTGGAATAAGTTATTAGTTAAGCTAACACAAGACCTTAACTAACTTTATTTAAGGTAGGGGGAAAAAGTAATAATCATAATAGGTCCATAATTAAATAATAACTAATAAGTGGGACCCCCTTGTGCCTCCCTTCGAACATATTTTTCTTTGGCAATTTTAGCTCATAAAACTTAAAAATAATTCAGACTAATACTCATATATCCAAAACAGGACCTGTTGTCCAAAACAAAACATGTTGTCCAAAATCCATGTATTCCACTTCCATAAACAATATATAACATAAGAACTAAAATCCATATTTTTCATTCTATGAATCAACCTTCCCTTGGTTGTTGTTGTCACCTCCTAACTTCCCTGAAAATGCCTTGAGATGGGAAGAGCCTTTAGGCTTTATCTCACTAATCGCATGGGAACAATAGTCCCTCAGATGCATCCATGAGGACACAGATTTATCAGAGTCATTGGAGGGTGAATAAGGGGTGGCGACAACCTTTCATTTATCTAATTCATGATGGGGTTCAGTCTTCAGTCTCTTGTTGGCATGGGAATATTGCACTGACGAATGGTTAGGGACAACTAGGACAATGTAGTTTAAAGGTAGAGGAGAAAGAAAGGATATGTTTGGCCAACCATGGTGTTGGATGAGAGTTGGGTGGACAATCTCCTGTCGCCCATCCTTTTCTAGGACTTTAGGCTATAGAGAGACATGAGGAGGCACTGGTATAATAGGGGCTTGATGGGATTGGAAGGGAGGCCTTTCAGGCCTCGGTTGGACTATTCCCTATCCAATGCAATTAGAGAATCCAGTGTGGAATAATTGGCCCAACTCTTCAGAATCAACATCAAAATGAATTGAGAACCTAGGCCTCCTTGGGCCTCAGTTCCAGTTACCTCTACCTATGTTTTCTGGACCATGGCTTCCCCTACTAAAAAAACTCATTTTGCATATGTTAACAATCAACAAATAATATTTTAAATAGCCATGCATGACAAGTCCTTAAAAATATGAAATAGATTTGGCTCAGAATGTATCAGGCTCATGCAATCCAATCCATACAAATTGTTATAATGTCAATCATTGAGCATGGGGGGTGGAAAAATGCTTAGGGATACATGAGGTATTGTAATTAGAGAAAAGATGATATAATGAAAGGGAAGAAAAATGGTCACTTCTCAATGATAACATCAATGAACTGTACCAACCAATAAAACTCACAGCAATACACACAAGACTTTGTAACTTTCACCCAATCCAACACAGAAGTTTTCTTAGCTGTGATCGATATCAGAACAGGGGGTGAACAAAATGAATATGGGATATGTGAGGGGTTTATAATTAGCAAAAAATGAGATAATGAAGGGAAAAAAATAACGTTTACTATTTATGAGATCAATCAAGCACTCCATAACATATATTGCAATAAGGAAATATGCATCAACCAACACTCACATGACTTGAGTAATAATTCCAATGTAGTGTTTTAATTTCATCGACCATTTATATCCAACACAACACCATTACAAAACAAAAGTACTTCACATAATTTGTAATATGTTATGTTCCTTTTATTCACATATTCTACATGTTATAACAATCAATGATAACACTCATTCCCAATCTGTAATCATTTACATCCACCACTGCTACATCCAATCTATATTTAAAAGACATATTTCTAAAATAATAATGAAGTTTCTACTTTTGAAATAAAGTCGATCAGGGTCTATAACGATATTCGTTCCCTCATGTATATGTAAAAATTAATCAAGATACCAAAACCTCAGATGCCATGACTAGTAATAATAATTGACTATACAACCAAACAATCATTATTGAGAAAAATTCAAGGGGGATGTAACCATGCCACTGTAAAAAAAAACACTCAAGGTGACTTAAAACCCGAACCAAATAATCAACATTCCTTTATCAACAATAACCAATTTGCGATCAATAAAACGCGGTGTGTAACTGAGGAAACTTCACGATGCAACTATTCCATAACACACAACAACAATCGACCACAATAGAACTCAATAGACCATGTCGAGACATTGATTTAGCCTATCATGGTCGACCGAGCTCCACACACTCAGGTGCACTCAACTGACAATAGAAGATGCAATATACTCAGTATAATAATTCATTTTCAAAAACATGATACAAAATGCAATCAGCACGAGCAATCCCTAAAATCATAACCAATGCCAGCCACCAACCGAAACATCAAAAGTGTGAATCTTAGTGACTATATACCAACTAAACAATGCCACTGTGGTAGAGGAATAGCCAACCAAAATAACCATGGTAGCTTATACATAACCATGCACCCAATCGACACAGGGTAGAGGCCCTTCCATTTAAGAAACATTGAATTACTTAGCATAAGGTGGGTGATTGTGACCTTAAGTAGGAATGTAAGGTTTATAGTAATATCAAAGAGGTAGTGATGGGTAACCATAACAACATGATGACTATACAACTCATGGGTGAGCCCGTACCCAAGGTAACAGACCAAAATAAATGGAAACCACTTGACAGGTACGAAATTTTCCTTATGCAACCACATGCTGGAGGGTTAAGGGTTGGTAGAGTAGCTTTTAATAGAAGGAATGTGGCTAATTTTAGTGAGACTTTGAGGCCGAAAGCATACACCCAAGGGTTATGGTTCTTGTGTACGAAAGACAATCCCTTTGCAAGGAGTAAATAAGAAAAAAATTCTCTTAATTTAACCCGATAACCACGAAGACATTCACCATGCCATGATTTTAAACAAAGACCTTTGACCAACACACATTGGAAATAAAGAACTATTTCCCAGGAAGACTAACATTCCAATGAACTTAAACTGAACCATCTATTTTTCATTTAAATCCAAAATTCCACACAGTTGCAGTGCTCAAGAAAAAACAAACCCACACAACTGATCCATAATCATTTCAAAACTAGAGTGACATCGATAATGGCCAAAAGAGACATACCTGTTAATCGAAATCCTTAAGATGAGAAGTGACTGAGTGGTTTCACCCTGCTAGAAATATGGAGCATGAACACAACTACAAGATCAAACATCAGTTTGAATGGGATGTGACCAATGGGAAGACTAAAGGTGAGATGCAGTAAATGCATGTCACCTGCACCCATCTCTCATTTACTCCATAGTACATGCCAACGAGCCTCCCATTAATCCCCATTAATCATCCGAGGCATTGATAGTATCAATACATTTAAACCAGTACATAATCCAAATCCACATAGTAATTCAACCATTTGCATTCACTTTGACAAATGTGCCACCCCTTTTTACATTCCTAATATAACTCAAATACATCTCTCAACCACTACACAATCTAAATGATCATGTATAGAATAAACAACATTTAACCGAAACATAACATAATCACCATGAAAGCACAAGCCATATTTCCATGATCCACCAACATTATGATGTATGCAAGTCAGCCACTGATTCCATTAATCGATACATAACCATTGCATTGTTACCTTTCCAAAGTGCACCACCAAAATTTTCACCATCCGCATATAAAAAAAATGTAATTAAACACATTTATAGTGTTTTCCTTATAACTAGAGCTAACCATAGACAACAAATATTTATGGATGTGGTATTGTAGGACTAGGTTCCTTTGTACTTGTTGTGATACCTTGCCTTCTTTAACAATGTTGTTAATTTATCTTTGATAATATGTTGTTATTCAGGTGCAACCGAATAGTCACCATTAATGGGTAGCAGGCTATAGTCGCATGAAGGGATATCATCACAAAAACTCTACTCGTATCAATAAAAAATATATTCTCATAAACCATCTAGACCTTTGTATCACATCATTGTACTATTGAAAATGAACATATCTTATCTTCAAAACAAGGAGGGTCCCACCTAGTAGCATTATTTAGTCTTATATAATAATGGCTTTAGAAATAATTTGCAGGCGAAACTATGTTGACGTTTTCAATTGTCAACAAACTGGCGACTCCACAGGGAAATTTGCTTTCAGTAGATTAGAACTCAAAACTCATGGTTTCACTGATCAAGAATAGTCATCTCAAGAATATGTAACTCAAATGATTATGCAACAGGGGCAAGTGAGCAAATTTAATAAAAGATGATCACGAATGGGAATGACTCTAAAAACATTGTAGGTAGGAGGGGTTTTACCGGTCTCTGCATAATTATTTGTCTTTAATATGATATCAACCTTAAATTGGGGGACTTATATATTTGATATTAATATCTCGATATATGAATAAATGGAAAGAAGAAGAGGGAAACAACCAACTCTTTATATGACAATAGTGAAAAAAGAAACAACAATTTCTAAGAGTCCTTTAGAGATGACCTCGTAACAGCTACATAAGATTGATTGTTATAGACTAACAATTATTGTACGAGAATTACTATGGAAAACATGATCCAACATCCTAATTCAAACACTCTAAAAGATGATAAAGACCAAAAACCAACATAATTAATAATGCAGAAAAAAAAACAACAACAATAGAGATAGCACCATTCAGAAAGAAGAAAATAAAATTCAGTCCACAAAGTAGAAATCAAAGGTTGTAAAGTAGGAGAGAGCACAAAATTGGGAAGTAGAACTAAACTACTATAATACATAAGAATACCATTATCAAAATATTTTCATGCTGGCCCCTCACAATATTTCACACAAGGATTGCTAATGGTATGGGAGTACCATTCTCTTTGTAACCCCTTTGAAATTTCTACATTAGTATCTAAGACAAAAGTGATTTGGAAATGGCCTAACATTTGAAAACCTGATGTAACTATCAGCCCCTTGATGGATACAATCAAATCATCAAGATAACCTTGGAGACAGACTAATTTATCGAAAGTTATGTGTATAGGCCTTATCAAGGTGATACTTGTATCAAATAAGCCACAGGAAAGGAAATTGTAAGACATAGTATCACGATTAGTAGTGAGAGTGGTTTTGTTATGATTTTCCCCTTCCACCTTGAATTTATTGTAACCAAAGAAGCTGTCAAGTAGGGCCCCCAAATATAACTCTACAATCTGTTGTTGGAATATTTCTATATTGAGAGGAGGGAAAGGATTTCTTATAATTGCTTGCCTGAAAGTTTGAAGACTACTGCAGGTCCTAAAATTATTAGGGATCTTCGAAGCATGCTCCCACCATCAAACTCCATCATGGTGGGATGAAAAAAACATTTTGATCCTTAATAAATACACCATCTCCCTTCGAAAGGTTTCTTTTAGAACAGAGTTAACGAGTTTTTGTTTTTTCCTAGCTATTTTCATAGTATTCTAAACAAAACATGGATCAAAACCACAAAGATCCACATTAAACCAAGAAAAAACATTTTGAACAGTAGACCTCATCCCTTCTTCCTGTTCCTATTTGTAGCCTCCAACACTCAAGGAAAACGAACTCTCAAGAGGATTCAAGCCTTCAAGAATCTTGTTATTCTCCATAGATGCAATCTCCTCCGGCTTGAGAAGTTTATTTTGAATGACAACATAACTCCTTTCATTGTTAGGGATGGCCTTCCATGGTTCTTCATTCTCCAAAATGTATGAATGATAGATTGAAAAGAAAAATCAAGCCAGTGAGGAAAGAGCTGCTGACTAGGAGAGGTTGTGAAGACAACTGACCTATCAGCTATAGAATTCAACTCCTTCCTAACTTGAGTGATATTAAAGGATAGGAGATTTGAGAAAAGTTCCCAAACAACTTGGGAATATTTCTCTATCAAATTTTTGCTAGGAGAGCATGTCTTACATATCAGGTTCACCACAAGCTCAGAATTTTCGAAAACTGAAAGGTGACCACAACCGAGATTCAGGGCATTGTCAATGCCTAACAATAAATATTTGAATTTAGCGGCATTGTTTGAGCAAGAAAACTGCAACATGTATGACATATTATGAATCTTTCCTACAGGGAAGACCAATATAATATCGACCTCGTTACCCTTATTAGAATGTGAACCATAAAAATTCATACACCACAATTCATTCTCTAATTCAATTATTTCCAGAGGAATATCATCCTCTTTGGCAAATATGGAATACACTCCTAGGTCTTCTTTGATATAGTTTACACTAGGCTGCAAAAAATTATCTATGTAGGGTGAGATTCTTTCATTCCGAGAGACAGATAAATGTGTCCCATCGAGCGAGAGGTATCCACCTGTTAGGGCTTGCCAATCTCTCCCTAAGATAATTGATTAATTGCTTACAGGAATATCGATCACCTGAATGTTGAGTATTGTCCTTATCTCAGGATGAGCGCATAAAACCAAGGTAACATCCTTAATCTCAACTATGGTTGTTTGTTGTATACTATTATAGGAGAGCATGCTTCTGGCATTTTTGTTTGTACAAGACAAGCCTAGTTCTTCCATAATAATCTTCGACATCACACTTGGGCCCGAACTACCGTAAATGAGGCAACAAAGGGAAATTTTCTCCATGCTTTTTAGAGAAATAAAGAAAGGAGGGTTTTTTACAGGGTACCTAAAATTATCTACACCTACTTTATTTACAGAATAATCCTCTGTGTCTACCTCTTCGGAAAGACTGGATACAATGGAAGATTTTCCTTCCATGAATTGTTTCAGATGCATCTGTTGTTTAGGGACAACAACCATGTATAAGAAGGTTGCATCTACCTTAATGTTGGCCAATTGATTCAGGATATTATACTTGGAAGAGGGGGGAGAGGGTGTGATTCTTTGACTCTCAAGAATTTTAGGAGCTTGGGTTGAAGCCATGGTTGAGGATGAACTTGGGCTAGAAGAACTATGAGAAGGGTCAAATTTTTCCTTTGGGGCATAGGATTTGTTTCTAATGTTGATGACCATGAGATCTTTTCACTCGACAAAATCTAGGACAACGATGGTAACTTGTGGTTGTTTACGAAAGATCTTGTCTCTAGCACTCTTACTTACCTCACATGTGGTTTCTTCATGGTGTTCCTCGTAGAATTTACACCAACTTCGAGACAGGATAGCCTTCGGCTGGAAATTATTTTCAACCCGACTTATAAAATGAGGGGTGGAAGAGGATGAAGCTCCAAGGTTGAGAGGGCTGACAGTACCCTTCGCTCAAAAGATATCATATGGTTGTTGATATCTTGTACCAATTGTAAGAGGGAAGACATACCCATCTATCTAACTAATTCACCATGGGGTAAACCAGTTTGCTCAAGTTGTTCCTCATACTCTAAGAAAGTGTGAAGAGAAGAACTGAGATTGTCAATGGCCTTTTCTTTAATCCAGTGGCAGTAAGGAGAAGGTAAGGCATTGTAATAATGGATGAAGGTGGCCTGGTTTTGAGGGCGGATAAGTTCAAGGATTTGATTATACAACTTGGTGAAACACAAGTTGAAAGACCTAATGGTCTCACCATCTTTGTAATTGAAGTTATTCTACTCCTTTAACTTGTTAGCAGGGATTTTTGTCTACCTAGAAGTGGATCAAAACCAATAAATTAACTCCTCCCAAGTAGATAGGATCTTAGGAGGAAGGTCAAAAAAGTCGGTCGTAACCTTTCCTTCCAAGGAGTTGATGAACACGCACATGCAAGTGTCATTTTCATTAGCCCCTATGGTATGAAAAGAATTAGAGAATGCCAATAGGTGTTCATTTGTGCTGACAATGTTATTTCCTAAAAACTTAGGCAAATTCTCTTTAAATTTTGGAAGCGGACGAGTAGCAGGAGCCAGGTTAAGAGGAGAGGACACATTCCATGGTGTAGTTGTGGCATCTTCTTCAAGATGAAAAATTCCATATTTATTAATGACTTTGGTCGGGTTTGTAGTATATTGGATCGGGATATGGTGGCTGTACAAGCTACCAATCACCAACGACGATGAAAATTGGGAATATGGAGCACTTCCAGTGCCACCAAAGGCACCACTAGATGTCATTATGTGGATGGTAGATGAGGGAAAGAGAGACGAGTTGGATGAATCAAATAAAGTCCCACTTAGAGCACTGTGTTGGGAAGATAACACAACGTTCCTCCTTCCTATCTTAGCAATAGGGTTTATTTTAGGTGACAAGCCTCTTCTTCTTCTAGAAGCGCGAGAATCTAAGGATATGAAAGAAAGGCTAAAACTGAAGAAACGAAAGGTTATTGCTACTTTCTGGGATACCTACGTCTAACATCCAATTGTTCTTGGACACTAATCTCTCTTTCAATTTCTTCCCAAGAATGATTAATCTCAACACAGGTCCTAGTAGTGTCTAAAATAGTATGAAACATGTTCAAAGAAATGTTGGTTTGGTCTTGGAGACTGGGCTCAAAGTTGGGCTGCCTTGCAACAAGAACAATCATTAATAGAAAATAGTCTAACAATCAAAACATAAAAGATAAATGTATCGAGGAGGATCAAGTATAAACAATTAACCAAAGAGATATCAAAGATCTCCCCAATATGGTCGCCAAATAAATGTTGAGGAAAAGATATGAATGATCTTACTCAAGCATTTTTAGAATTCACTTGGATAAATTAAAGTAAATGGGAATATCACCATATGTTTATAGCCAATAAAAATATGTGTCCTAACTCAGCAGTATTAATTACAAGTTCTTAGGCTATTTTTTTATCAACAAAAGGCTTGCTGGAAAATTACTTTTTATGTATTTTTCTGAAAATATCAGTTGTTGAAAATAAATATGATAATAGAAGTAAAGACACCAAGATCATAATAAAGATATGTGAGACATAAAGAAATCATTTACTTCATTCAAATTCATCAAAGAGTCATTTTCGTTACAAAACTTCACAAGAAATCTTGGACCAAAGTCAAACTTAGAAATACCCTATGGAACATACAAAACAATCTCTGACAGAAAACCAAAACTGAACTCTAAAAGTTGGATCATCTTGCCACAGATCATTTCCCACTCGAATCTGCGCAATAGTATTTATCATTCATGAAAACTAATTCACAAACAGACAAGCCTACATAGACTATCAATGATAGATGAACAACACTGAAGAATAAGCGTCTGAATGATTTGATTCAACCCTGAATATTGTTCTCTACAATAAAACCCTACTATAAAAAAAGAGAATTAGGCTATGATGAATATATGAATGAATGAAAGTTGAACTATCTCAACATGAATTCAAAGAGAAAACCTTAGCATGCTTTGTGCTTCTCTCCTCTTAGTTCCTCCCCATAGTTCATATTTTAGCAGTTTAGAATTGGTTAGAATAATTGCACTAAGTTACTAGTTAAGCTAACATAGGACCTTAAATAAATTTAGTTAAGGTAGGGAGAAAAAGTAATAATCATAATAGGGCCATAATTAAATAATAACTAATAGGTGGGACCCCCTTGTGCTTCCCTTCAAACATATTTTTCTTTGGCAATTTTAGCTCATAAAACTTAAAAATAATTCAGACTAATACTCATATATTCAAAATAAGACCTGTTGTCCAAAATAAAACATGCTATCAAAAATCCTTTTAGTCCATTGTCATAATCAATAAATCACATAAGAACTAAAATCCATATTTTCCAGTATGTGAAGAAACCTTCCCTTGGTTGTTGTTGTTACCTCCTGACTTCCCTAAAAATTCCTTGAGCTGGGTATAGCCTTTAGGCATTATCTCACTAATCGCATGGGAAAAATCGTCCCTCATATGCATCTGTGAGGACAAAGATTTGTCACAGTCATCGGAGGGTGAATAAGGGACAACGATGGCCTTTCCTTTATCTAATGTATGATGGGATTTAGTCTTCAGTCTCTTCCTGGCATGGGAAGATTGCACTGGAGAATGGATAGATACAACTGGGATGATGGGATTTAAAGGTAGAGGAGAAGGAAAGGATAAGTTGTCTAGCCATGGTGTTGGGTGACAGTTGGGTGGATAATCTCCTGCCACCCATCATTTTCTGGGACTTCAGGCTTTAAAGAGACATGAGGAGGAATTGGTATACCACGGGCTTGAGGGGCTTGGAAGGGAGGCCTTTCAGGCCTTAGTTGGACTATTCCCTATCCAATCCAATTAAAGAATCCAACGTGGAACAATTGGCCCAGCTATTCAAAATCAACATCAAAATGAATTGAGAACCTAGGTCTCCTTGGGCCAATTTGTGATCAATAACACATGGTGTGTAACTGAGGAAACTTCATGATGCAACTATTCCATAACACACAGCAACAATCAACCACAATAGAACTCAATAGACCATGTCGAACCATCAATTTAGACAATTGTGGTTGACTGAGATGTGCACACTCAGGCTCACTCAACAGACAATAGAGGATGCAATATACTTAGTCCAATAATTCATTTTCAAAAACCCTATACAAAACGCGACTGGCATGAGAAATCCCCAAAATTGTAACCAATTCCAATGACCAACCAAAACATCAAAAGTGTGAATCTTAGTGACTGTATAACAACTAAAAAATTCCACTATGGTAGAGGAAAAACCAACGGAAATAGACATGGTAGCTTATACATAACCAGGGACCCATTCGACACAGGGTAGAGGCCCTTCCATTTTAAAAAATTTGAATTACTTAGCATAAGGCATGTGACTATGACCTTAAGTAGTAATGTAAGGTTTATGCTAATATCAGAGAGGCAGTGATGGGTAACCATAACAACATGATGACTATACAACTCACGGGTGATCTCGTACCCAAGGTAATAGACCACAATAACTGGAAACCACTTGATAGGTACTAAAGTTTCCTTATGCATCTAGAGCCTGGAGGGTTAAGGGTTGGCAAAGTAGATTTTCATAGAAGGAATGGGGTTAATTTTAGTGATACTTTGAGGCCGAAGGAATATGCCCAACAGGATGTGGTGCTTGTGTACGAGATAAAATCACTTTGCAAGGCCAAAATAATAAAATAGGGCTCTTAATTTAACCCGGTAACCGTGAAGACATTCACCATGCCGTGATTTTAAACAAAATCCTTTGACCATCACACAGTGGAAATAAAGAACTATTTATGAGGAAGACTAACATTCCAACTAACTTAAACTGAACCATCTATTTTTTCTTCAAATCCAAAATTCCACACAGTTGCAACACTCAAGACAACACAAACCCACACAAATGAGACAAAATCATTTCATAACCAGAGTGACATCAAGAATGGCCAAAAGAGACATACCTGTTAATCAAAATCCTTAAGACGA
>CBVK0102041424.1:0-21017 GCA_900067695.1 Picea abies
TTACTGTATCATATTAAATGTGAAAGAGAGATTACAACCATGGCCTTGATTTCATAAGGTCCCTTCCAATTGTCCTTCGTTCCCACACACTTCTTGCTCCAAGGATTTTGAGACCATGAATTTGATAGCTACTCACAATCTATCTTGACAAAGCAAATCTCAAAGCCACTCTAACCAAGCTAATAATTCCAAGCCAACCAAAGCTAACAAGCTCAAGAACCCCTTCTCCATGAGAGCTCCTCTCCTTTTATAGGTTGAAGAGGATAAGGTAAGGAGGTTAGGATGATCCCACTAAATCATGAAAGCGAGTAAGATCCTAACCATTTGGATGCCACGTCACCATGGAAGTTTCTCCTTCTAGAAGATTCGAGAAAACACTCATTTTTCCCACGTGCAAGCATTCTCGCACCCTACCTATAGAGTATCCTGCGAACAATTCACACCCTAAGTGTCAGTATCCTGCGAGAATCAACCATTCTCACACCCTAATACATAGGCAGCCTGTGAACTTCCTTTTTTAGAGGGTTTTTAGACAGGAAAATGCAACTTCTTTTCTCAGGAAAATTTCTTTTCCCTTCTCTCTTCAGGAACTCAGGCCACTGACCCCTCTGAAGGTAACATATAGGTTTACATCATTAATGGTCATAGGGATGACGAAAATAATGTGTAACAAAAGGCAAGGCAAGGAATGAATCGAAAGACAAGGAAATGCATGAATGGCAAGGCAAGGAAAGACAATTCAAGGAAAGTCAAGGAAAGCCAAGGAATGGCGATGCATGGAATGACATGACATGGTAAGGTATGGTATGGAAAGGTATGGCATGGAAATGGATGGCATGCCAAGAAAAGACAAGGCATGGAAAGACAAGGTATGAATGGAAACACAAGGCATGAATGGCAAGGCAAGGCAAGGGAAGTGAAGGAAAGGAAAGGAATGGAAAGGCATGTCATGGCATGCCATAAAAAGGAATGGTATGGAAAGGCATGGCATGGAAAGGCATGAAAACACATGGAAAGGAAAGAAAAGGTGTGGCAAGGCAAGGCAAGTGATGAAAAAGAAATGCAAGGCATGGAATGATAAGGCAAGGCATGGGAAGGCATGGCATGGCAAGTGAATGAATGCCAAGGAATGAATGGGAAGGAAAGGAAAGGAAATGAATGAATGGAAAGGCAAGGAAAGACAAGGCAAGGCAAGGCATGGCAAAGCAAGGCATGACATGGGTATATTTTAAGGTAGGTTATATTTTAACAACATTACAAATATTTTAACAACAATAAAAATCAATCCAAAATTATTCGTTTAGCATACCTAGATGATCATTCAAGTATATTATTGAGATCATTTCTAATACTAATAGTTTCCATTAACTTCTCGTTCTCATAGTAAGGAAATAAATATTGTACCTTTGATGAGTTTTGTATTGACATTGTTTTTAGTTGGAGGTTTGTACCAATAAACAAGTTTGTAAAGTGGTATACAACTTGACATGGTTTAAAATATTGAAATACATAACCACCTTTCTTTCGTGTTCTTGCATCCCGTGTCAGATATTATCCTTTAATAGCCATCGGCACAATCATAAATTCAATGCCTTCGGAGTTTGTTATTGATCACATGAGGGTCTTCTTTCCCTCTAAGAATCATTCCAACCAATAATTAGTGACCCATTCATTATCTCTTGGGGAAACCACTGCATATATGTTCCCTTCAAAAAATGGAGTACCAAAATGTGAATCCACTTAATTAACAAAGCATAAAACATTAATTCTAGTTATTCAAAATTTAACCATTGCATTCAACGAACCTAATAATACAATATCTAAGACATGATCAAAATCTACTAAAATAATTTATTGGTCCTCCTCCAATTTGGATAATTACATATTTATACGTTGACCAATGGGGAGTGGTACACGATCCCATATAGAAACCTAGTATGTCGATTCACAATCATCCCATTCATTACTACTACATGGACCACAAAAGAAAGAGAGTTTTCTCATCCATATTTCAACTATTTCATTTTTTGATGTTGTAACGGAATGGAATCGACGAGTTCCCTAGATTGTTTTTCATTCATACCACTATGATCAATCTAAATCGACCACCTACCAAAAAAATATATGTACATGTCATTTCTTGTGTTATTGGTCATCACGGGTTCATGTTCCCTCTCCCATTACTGAAGAACACCATTCAACAATGGATTTTGCATCTTGAATGAGGGAATTAATTGTGAAATTCATTTCTTACCTACTTAATTCTCTTTTTATGCATGTGCATGCTCGATCATGCTCCCCTTTCCCATGACTAGACTCCAAATAGTTCTAATTGTGTGGTACGTTTAGTTTTATGTGAAACATACACAACCATTGAAATACACGAGCATGTTTGAACTGGGCTACGCAACCATATGAACAAATCCAATGTTGATCGATCTATATGTTCTTCTCCTTAAGGTGATTTGAGAATAACAGAAAACAATGTTGTGCATAGGATAAGTCATTACACTGATCATCTCTTATGTAGAAGTGATATCTTTCAATATAACTATGTATGTGATATGTACCATTATGTTGACCTTGTCTAAGTGACAATATGGACTTTGAATATCATTTTGCGATTGAATGGTGTAGTTCTCATCAAAATCAACCAGTGATAACACAATACCAATAAGAAATGTATCTCTACATATTCTAAAATGCTTGTATTTCCTTCGAGGCACATGGACATTCTAAACATAATGTTATGTATTTTCGACGAAGTCCTTCAAGAAGTCACAAACTCGTACTTGGGATGTAACCAATTGTATCTTTTTTCTTTCTTGTTCTCTATCAACATCATATGTCACATATTTAAATATTTGCAAGGAAACCTCCTTCCTCCCCAATTCATACTCATTTATTACATGGATGCACTTGCTCAATAATGCCATTTCATTGCACCTAGGGAATGTCCCATCTAAACATGTTTTTTTATAAAATGTACAACCCTCTGGCCTTGTACACAAGATGTTGTGAATAAAGTCTCTAGATGACGATGACAACAATATAACTAGGCATTCCTGCAAAAGGGTATTATGCAAAACATGATATGTGTGTGTGTATATATATATGTATATACATATATACATATGTTTGTGTGTGTGTGCCATAATAATAACCATACGCAATGTGATATCTACAACAACATGTGTTACAAATTGTGTTTATTCGAACATATCGAGGCTTGCATTTATGGAAGTATCTTTGGCCTAAGTTAAGTGTACTATGTACTATTCTGAATCTATCATACAATTCTATCTTTGTAATGCCAAGAAAGTGTTTAATATGGGGTTCACGGTCCGTATATCCCCTTCTCAATTTTATTACATCTTTTTGGTTGGAAGAATGTCTTGTTTTAACATGCCAAAAATCCTGAACTAGTCCCTTAATTTCTCCAATTAACTTCAAGTCAGAATGAGGTAGCCTTCCAGTGAAGACCCACAAATCTGTTGGGGCACCTGTATCGAGGCTATCCCTTCTATGAGAATACTTTCTAAGGGTTTTGACATTGCATTTCAAGAGGTGAGATGTTCGTTTTAGAAAATGATGTTTTCTTGTGATCTTGCTAACAATTGACCAAGACAAGACATGTTGGGCTGCATTACATTCTTTAGAACGAGACTTCTTACCAATTATTTGAGAAGCATCTAGAAGGTTTATATCAATATGAATACTTGTTTCTACACTTTTTACTATTTTAATGCCTAAAATTCTCCTAACAATAGTCAAACTTATAGATTTTAACAAAGATAAAAATAATGGACATTTAGTAGCATCGAATTTTGGTTCAAAATATTCTTGAATGAATTTATAAGAGTGCTAACAAATAGTGCATTTATGTAAGTTACCTTCAAGTTATGCTAGACCAATTTCATCGACATGAATGTGTTTATGGTTTCATCATCGTACAATGCTCAATATAGGTAGGGATGATGAACCCCTATTCTGGCACTCTTGACCTCCCTATTGTGGAGTTAAAAATATTTTAATTCTTTCCCCTTCAATCACTGACAGATCAACTGTGGGATTGTCTTGTTTCTGGAACATTTGACTATCCAATAGAAGATTGCACTACGTGACCTTCTTCACTACAATGTTGTACATTAGTTTATTCTCTAATTTTATCCATTGTTGAATCACCTCCAAGCAAATCCTCCATCATATGGTCATCCACAATTTTTTTTATTGATGAGATATTATTTGGATTGATCTGTAATGAACTCTTGCGCTTTCCTTCTAGTGATGGAAGAGAAACAATAACGTCATATATTCCACTAGAAATTCAATTTCCCTCATCTAAAAGCCTAATTTTTGGCATACATAACTTTTATTTTTCTCTTTCTTCATCTACCTTTTTGATCAGTTTCTTTTTTCTCAGGGACATTCTTTCTCGAATCCGGTGGTTCCCCATGTTTAAAGATAAAAATTGGCTTCCAAACATCCACCACAAATTTATCTTTTTATTATGTAATAAGACACAACCAAGAGATTTTTTTTTTTATATTACAAAATAAGACACATCTAATAATTCCAGTTCCAATTCCAATTTCACTTGGAAAATTTTTTCTTCCAATTCCAAGAAGACACAAGAAGATATGCACAATAATTCCAATTGCACTTGGACAAATTTTTCTTCCAATTCCAAGAAGACACAAGAAGATACAAACAAGAATTCCAATTGCACTTGGAAAAATTTGTCTTCCAATTTCAAGTAGACACAAGAAGATACAAAAAAAAAAATCGAATTTCACTTGGACAAATTTGTCTTCCAATTCCAAGAAGACATAAGAATATACAAACAACAATTCCAATAGAACTTGGAGAAATTTTTCTTCCAATTCCAAGAAGACACAAGTAGATAAAAACAACAATTCCAATTGCACTTGACAAAGTTGTCTTCCAAATTTTCCTACAATGATCTGGTGATAGCAAAAAAGTCTCTATGAATCTAACAAGAAAACTAAAAAAAGTAAAACCTGTTTGTGCATACTGTTTTTATTTGAAGTTGTCGAGGATTTTTTTCAGCCATGAGATAGATGAAGTGGGGTGTGCTTGGCATAAAAAAATTCCCAACAGGAACAAACATGCATTCCTGCTAAGCATAAATGAACAACAACAACAACTCAGTCAAGTCATAGGAGTGTGTGTGCACTCTTAATGCAACATATATAAAATTTAATATACACCAAACATCTTTATGAATTCATATGTATATGGGTATGGGGACAACTAAGGCGTAAGGGGTTAGAATTGAAAGTTTTTTCAAGGATAGAAAAATGTTTAGAGCACCAAGATGTGGGTTATGTGGGTGCAAGGGTTGTACAAAAGGTATATGCACAGTGCACTCAGTGATCGAGTATAGAGAGGGTTAAGTATTGTGTATAATTTATGCCTAGGATTGTATGGAAATAAAGGGTTCTATGTCATGGTATACATCAATCTCTAGGTCTACGTATAAATCTATATATATCTCTATGTGGTGGTCTAAGTCATGGTCTATGTCAAGCTCTGGGTCATCGTCTAAATATGTCACTAGCTTTATGTCCTAGTCTAGGTCATGGTATATGTCTATTTCATGATCTACATCATGGTCATTGTATAGGTCTAGGTCATGCTCTAGGTATTTCCATGTATAGGTCTTGCTATGAATAGGTTTAGGTCTAGTTCTTGACATGTCTAGGTCAAGGCTATTTCTTTCCTTGCGATGTAGGGAGGAAATATGCAGAGAGAGGAAGAAAGAGAGTGTGAGAGGGGGAGAGGGAAATAAAAAGAGAGTGAGAGACACAGAGAGGGGGGATAGAGAGTGAGAGTATGAGGGGTAGAGATTGAGAGAGTGATAGTATTTGGAGTCTATGTCATGGTCTATGTCAAGCTCTAGGTCATCACCTAACGCTAGATCTAGATCTATGTCATGGTCTAGGTCATGGTCTACTTCAATATCTATGTCATCATATAAATCTATCTCTATCTCTATGTCATGATCTAGGTCATGGTATAGGCCTATTTCATGGTATACATCATGGTCATTGTATAGGTCTAGGTCATGCTCCAGGTTTTTCCATTTCTAGGTCTTTTTATGTCTAGGTTTAGGTATAGTTCCTAACATGTCTAGGTCAAGGCCATTTCTTTCCTTACAATGTAGGTAGGGGGGCTACAGAGAGAGGAGGAAAGAGAGTACGGGAGGGGGAGAGTGGAAGAAAAATAGACTAAGGGGCATGGATATAGAGATGGGGGGTAGAGAGTGAGAGAGTGAGAGGAAGGGTGAGAAAAAAGGAAGCAGGGATAGATTGATGAAAAGAGATAAAGGTGGGCAGAGTGGGGGAGCGAGGGGGACACAGGGAGCGAGAGAGGGTGGGTTATATGCAATAGGTAAATATAGAATGGGATATATATGGATTGTTTGAGAGTGGGGGGGGGTGTTAGATAAATAGAGGTGGGAGAGAGAGTGAGAGTGAAACAAACAACAAGGAGAGAGAGAAAGAGTTGGTAGATGTAGGAGACAAAGAGGGTAGAGATAGTGGGAGGGAGGGATAAAGGGGAAGATAAAGGAGGAGAGAGATAGAGAGAGAGGATGAGGAGACTTGGAGGGGGGGATAGAGAGAAGAGAGAGGATGAGGAGACTTGGAGGGGGGGATAGAGAGAGAAGGGGGGAGGGGAGGGAAATAGATGAAAAGAGAAAGGGAGAGAGGGAGGGAGGAGGAAGGGAAATAGATGGAGGGAGAGAGAGAGAGAGAGAGAGAGAGAGAGAGGGAGAGAGTTAAACAGGTGAGATATAGAAAGGGATTCAAACATTGATTTTGAATAAACAATATCAAATCAACTATAGGATTATGCTTATTTTAAAATAAAAAAGAAGAATCAACATACCATAATCATCATTAAGTCATGCGGGATCATTATTAAACTGTGGGTGAATGGCCATATCCATAAAATATTATTACAAAACAAGAGGTATAATCATAATACAATTAGGGCTTGGGTGTGCATGTGGTTAAGGGTAGAGTATAGGTTATGTGTAGGCTTAGATGGAGGTAGGGGGCTCTAGGTGATGGTCTAGGTTTATCCCATGGTCTAGGCCATGGTCATGTTCATATAAGTACTCGTATAGGTAATCCATTGGAATAAGAACAAAAAATTAACACTTGACTTACATGTGAGTCTACATTTCTTTGTTGCACATATCCTTTATTCATTGTGAGACATGCATCACCTTTAGATGGAAAGAGAGAGAGGGAGGTAGAACTAGGGGAAAAGAGAAGGAGGCAAGGAGGGAGTGAGTTAGTGAGAGAGGAAAAAAGAGAGTGAGAGTGAGACTAACAACAAGGAGTGAGAGAGTGACACTGAGTGTGAGAGGAATGGGGGACATAGAGGGAAGGGGGGATAGAAAGATATAAAGAGAGAAATGGGGAGAGAGTATAAGAGAGAGGGAGAGGGGGATATAGTGAGAGTAAGACTAAAAAAAATAAGAGAGAGAAAGAGGTGGTAGATGTATGAGAGGAAGAGAGGAGAGATAATGGGAAGGAGGGGGAGAGATAGAGAGAGGAGGGGAGGTAGAGAGAGAATGTATGAGTGTGAGAGGGGGGAAGAGAAAGAAAGAGAGGGGGGTTGGACGAGGAGTGTTTGAGTGTGTGAGAGGGAGGGAGAGGGAGACAAAGAGAACATGTAGAGAGAGGTGAGAGAAATTGGGGGAGACATAGTGGGGAGGGGTAGATGTATGAGAGAGAGAGATGAGAGATACTATGATGGAGGGGGGGAGAGAGAGGGATGAAGGAAGGGGTGGAGAGAGAGTGAGAATTATTGTGAGAGGAAGGGGGGAGATAAATTGAAAGGGGGGTAGAGATATATAAAGAGATAAATGGGGGGAGAGTAGAGGAGAAAGAGGGAGGGGGATATAGTGATAGTGATACTAACAATGAGTGAGATAAAGAGGTGGTATATGTAGGAGAGAAATAGAGGAGATATAGTGGGAGGGAGGGGCAGAGATAGAGGGAGGAGGGAGATACACATAGAATGTGTGAGTGTGAGAGGGGTTGAAGAGAAAGAAAGAGAGGGAGGTGGAGAAGGAGTGTTTGATTGTTTTAGAGGGAGGGATATGGAGACAAAGAGAGAAGGTAGAGAGAGAGTGAGAGGAAGGGGGGAGAGAAAGTGGGGAGGGGTAGATCTATGAGAGAGAGAGACTGGAGAGATAGAGAGAGGGAGAGGGATAGGGAGAGAGGAAGGGCTGGAGAGAGAGTGAGACTGATTGTGAGAGAAAAAGGGGATATAGAGGGAAGGGAAGGTAGAGATATATAAAGAGAGAAATAGGGGGAGAGTAGAGGAGAGAGAGAAATAGGTGGTAGATGTAGGAGAGAAAGAGAGGAGATATAATGGGAGGGAGGGGGAGAGATATAGGGAGGAGGGAGGTAGAGAGATAATGTATGAGTATGAGATTGGGGGAGAGAAATAAAGAGAGGGGGGATGGAAAAGGACGAGGTGGAGAGAGAGTGAGATTGATTGCAAGAGAAAGGGGGGAGATAGAGGCAAGGTGGGGTAGAGATATATCAATAGATTAATGGTGGATAGAAAGTGCATGTGAAAGAATGTGGAAGGAAAAGAGAGGTAGAAAAAGAGGGGAGGTAGAGAGAGGTAGCCAAAGGATGGAGGTAGAGAGTGGTTCTATTAAAGTGTGGGAGGGAGAGAGAGGAAGATATAGAGGGGGGATAGAAAATGTGTGTGGGGGAGTGTGGGAGGGAGACAAAGGAAGACATAGAGGGGGGATAGAAAGTGTGTGTGAAATATTTTGGGAGGGAGAGAGAGAAAGACAAAGAGGGGAGGTAGAGAGTGAGTGTGTTAGAGTGTTGGAGGGAGAGAGAGGAAGACATGTAGTGGGGTAGAAAGTGTGTGTGGGAGGGAGAGAGAGAAAGGAATAGTAAGGTAGTAGAGAGTGTGTGTGAGAGTGTGAGAGGGAGAGAGAGTAAAATCGAGAGGGGGGAAGAGAGAGAGGTAAATGTAGGAGAGAGGGTTAGATGTAATATAGATATAGGAGATATAGTGGAATGGTGGGGACAGAGGGGGATTATGGGGGGACGAGAGAGTGTGTGAGAGTGTGAGAGGGGGAGAAATCAAGACAAAGAGGAGGGGTATAGATAGAGTATTAGAGGGACAAGAGGGAGAAATAGAGGGGGGGTAGAGAGAGGGATAGTGAGAGGAAGGTAAGCAGAGAGGAAGACATATAAGGGGGGTATAGAGAGAATGAAAGGAAGAGGCGGATAGAGAGGGAGATAGAGAGGGGGAATAGAGAGAGAAAGAGGGGCAGAGAGAGTGAGACCCAGACTAAAAATGAGTAGAGAGAGAAAGGGTGGAATAGAGGTGTAAGAGAGAGGGGAGTGAGGGACAAAGGGGTAGGGTGAGAGAGAGAGAGAGAGAGAGGGAGAGAAAAAGATGGGGGGGTGGAGAGGAAATTATTTTTAGGAGTGCACACACATTCCTAGAGAATGTGCATGTTTATTTGAATTCAAATATTTTGGGCGGTATTGACAAGGTGTATGGTGACTTTGTTGTCTTGGATTTAGGTTTGGGATGACAAACCTAGTGGTTTGGTCTGCAAATTCATAAAAACCTCCATTTTTGTGAATACCCCTCTATATCTTTGTCTTTGATGTTACTTTTTTATATGCTAAACAATTCAATTATTGATGAAATTATAGACATAGATCGATTCAACTATGCAAATTTAATATATATATATATATATATATATATATATAATTATTATTGTTTACTATTTTTAATCTAGTTTTGTCTTCACATATAAAAATCCTAGAATACATACCTCTCTTCTTTCTGCTATAACTTTTTCTTGGCTTAAAAACTTCTCAAATGCATTGTATGTGGCACTAGAGGAGACCGATACCTATGATATAACTTTTTATTTATTTTTATCATGTTAAGACCCTTTTATCCTGCACAAACAAAATAAGTTCTAATTTAATGCATGTGTTGACTTTGATAATTTAAAAAATATAGAAAATTAATATTAAAAATTTCCAAAAAATGCACGACAAAAGAAAAATAGGTTTTCTACAAGTATACAAGTTTTTGGAAAGAAATTCCATCATTAAGACACTCAAGACCTGCACAAATGAAAACATATACCTTATATTTTCTTGGAAAAATAAGATATCATTGTTAGAAAAAAACAAAGTTGACCTAGTTATTCACAATGTCTATGAATAAAAGTTGTATATCCAGAAAGATAATTCAATTTCCTATGTTTCATCATCTTACACCATATTCAAATTCATTGGAAAAGTACCTTGAATAATCCCTCCAAGTTAATGGATTGGTGTTTTTATAAGTTTGCATTTCCACTAACACGTCATGAGAGACCATTGTTAGCTTGCACTCACCCCATGTTTTCTTCATGTATTTCTAGTTTATCTCACACTAGATCTATCAAAATTATGTAGAGTGTGTACTTTTTTAAAGGCACATGTTTTCTTCATGTCTTTCTAGTTTATCTAACAATGGGTCTATCAAAAGTATGTAAAGGGTGTACCGGTTGGTTATGGAATTTGATTCTGCATCCAACGAGTGCCTACACTTGAAATTTGAGTAAAACTATGATGCGATAAATAAAAAAATATGATAAAGAATTGTACTTTTTATTTCTTTCACTTTGAAAAATCATCTCTTATTTTATTATTTTTCTTAGGATGCCCATTTTAAACCCAAAAGTTCTCTAATTCATGGTATGATTATTAGACATGGAAAAATTTACTAAATAATAGAAAAATTATAATTTTATGGACTATGTAAGTAAATATGGCTCTTGTGTCCTAATCCATTGGCCTATACAAGTTATTTCTCCTAAAATACATATTTGTTTTTGTTAATATGTCATTTATAAAACCTTGAACCATGCTACTATAATTGTGTATATAAAATTTTCCATATGTTACAATGAAGGCTTGAGTTTGTAGATTATTGCGAATGAGAATGATTCACATGATCGAAATCATGGTGTGAACCCCTAAATTAGTGAGTTTTATCCAATCCATGCTTAGGGGTGATAGAGATTTTTCTTATGGCCTAAATTATGGCTAGGCTAGATTGAAAACAAATGATTTTGTAATTAATCTATGGTTTCAATTTTTAAAATATGTTAATAAAGCCATAATCCATTATACATGTACAATAGATGGAACATTTATTTTGTATGAGGATTAAGATATAAATTTCAGGGGTTGGGATTTACAAGGACAATGATTATGGCCCAAACTATAATTTAGGTCCATAAGTGATTTATTTTACTTTAATCTATGTTGTGTGGGCTCTAAATCCATTGATAGAAGCCTATATATATATATAATCATTTCCCAATGGGAGGGCCAATTTCATTTACTTAAGATGATAAGGGTGGTTTTTATGGTATAAACCATGTTTTGGGTACCAAAACCATACATTTTATCATTGATCCATGTTTTATGTCTTTGATGTTATCAATAAGCCCTTGAACCATAGTATGGACCTTGGAGATAGAAATGTTTCACTGCAAGATGATCATATGCCTAAAATCATATGGCAGAGATTAATATTTTTCCATACAAGATGATTAAGGCCCAATATCATGGATTATACGAAATAAGTATCATTCTTATGGCCTAAATGATTAGTTATGGATCTAAATCATGAATGTTTTTCCTAGTCAATGGATTTTATGTCGAGAACCCATCTAAGTTTTCTTGAACTATATTACGATAACTACATATGAAATTGTAATATAGATGGATGAGAAACCAAATTTTAGGTATTAACGGTTATAAAAAAAAAATGTTATGGATTAAACCATGGCTTAAGGCTTTAAACAAAGGATTTTACCTATTAGCCATTCTTTTGGGGCTTGAAAGTCAATTCAAGAGACATTAACGACATTGTGGTCCTTGAAATAGAATCAATTCCTTATGATAGTATTAGTCGTTTCATGGATTAGTGATAATGAGGATGGATCTTATAACCTAAAGTATGATTTAGTGTTTTGACCCATAATTAACATTGTGGGGATTTGAATGTCATATATAATGCCTTGAACCATCTTATGGAAAATGAGGATGAAATATATTCCTTATGTTAGGGATTTAAATGTTATATATAAGGCCTTGAACCATCTTATGGAAAATGAGGATGAAATATAGTCTCTATGTTAAGATTAGAAGGTAAATTTAATGAATTAGGGACAATTTAAGCAATTCTTACACCAAGATTAGGAACAATCTAAGAAATTCTTACACCATAAAACATGGTTTAGTAGGACCATATCTTTGATATTATATTTGTAATCCATCCTTTTGAGATAAAAATGTACTTTGCATATCCCAAAGTCATCGTGTAGACCATTGATATGGAGTAAGTTTAAGGATTAGATATGACATATATTGTTATGACCTAAACGAAAGATCTCATCCATGATCCATTTGGGGTTCATAAGCCATCTATAAGACCCTACACCACCGAGAACCATGGTTTAAGAGAGGATTTTGGATTGAATTTTATTGATTATCAAAAATATATTATGATGTAAGAAAAGATTGTGGATTGAATCTCTTTGATTGTAAAAAATATGGATGGTTCTTATGGTATAAGACATTGTTTAGAGATATAAAATTAGAAATCGTATTCTAAACTATGCTTTTAAAGGTTTAAAAGCCATATATGCTTTCTTTAATGATATTATACTTCCTTTAATGATAGTAGGCTTTTAGAAAATGGAATATCCTTCATATCAAAGAATTAGAGAACCATTTCTTAGATTAAAGGCTATATATTTTTTTATTTAAATCGTGGTTTCACGCTTTAAAATATGGTTTTTGAAATCAAGATCCATATATATATAATATATTTATGGAAAACATATTTATAAATCGTATCTTAAAACCATATTTTCATAATGCAATATGCTTTAATAGATATACACTTGCTAATCGTGGATCTATGAGGTATACACTTGGTTATCGTGGATCTATAGAATATAATCATAATTATATCACTTAATTATAAATTTATCTAGCTTAATTAAGAATTTCTATTATCTAATTAAAACATTATTATATTCAATTGCTTTAATTGTAGAGTTATCTTGCTCACTAAGGAATCTACATTATATAGAGCAATCTACATTATTTAAATAGGAAATTATAAAACATAATTAAAGATATAAATGTCTTTATTATATGTGAAAGTTAATTAAAAATTCACTTCATAATTAAAAATATACATTTGGTAAATAAAGATTAATATGATCTAATTATGTCCCTGAGGTGTAGGACAGTCGGTGACATAGTGTGTTGTTAAGCCACTCCGTGTTGAAAAGTCACCGGTTCGAAATCTGTGAGGACAAAAAAAAAATCCAACCATGTTAAAGGTTGGTGTGGCTCAGGCCGGGTGTGATCCCCGGGTGACTTAGACGGCTTAGATTCTCCTGAGTCACGGTTTCTCAAGTCAAAGGTTAATCCTGCCGCCAAGGAGGTCCAGACAAATTAACAAACAAAAAACAAATATGATCTAATTATTAATTAAGCGGATTGACATCCTTTTGGAAACAAGGTGTCATATTTTTTTGTTTTAATAACATATATGGTTATTCACTGGGTGTAAATTAATTGGTTTTTCTAGAATTTAGTTTTTGCTACTTGATAATTAAAAATAGACATTGGTAAATACAAATTTATATTATCTAATTATTAATTAAGGAGATAGTCATCTTTTTGGAAACAAGATTTCATATTATCCTTTTTTAATAACATAAATATTGTGTATGGTTATCCACAAGTTATAAATCAATTGGTTTTTGTGGAGTTTAGTTTTAGATCAAATTTTATGAGAAGGGAATTTTGTAAGGTTTAGTTTTCATCATGTTGTATATTCAAATCTCATGTGTGAGTTTGAGGGTGAGATCCATTTATAACATTATAACCGCTTATTTAAATTTCGAACATGAATGCCAAAAATTATCCAACTAAAAACATGATCATGAGAGTCATAATGAAAACAATCCAAAATAACATAAGATTGTTATAAAGCACATTGAAATGAAACAAAAATATTGTGACTCTGTAGCCAAAATAGACACAAAAATTAACATAGTTGCTCAAGAGATCATCAAGGAAAAAACCCATGAGATTGCAATAACGCCTAGACAAAGCATTGGGACTAAATATGTTCAAAGGTTGGTCCAAATGGAAATCCTAGTCCACCCGAAATCCTATATTGTCCAAAACTGGAAATTTTAGTGCCATTCCCCCTCTGTCTGACACTCTGAGTCTTGGAGTTGAGTGGAAGGGAAGGAGGATGAATTCACATCCTATCATTGAAACTTAATCAACATTGAATTGATGTCCCACAACAGATCAAAGGATTGATAATGTGGGCCTTGTTGGAGATATTAATTACAAGTCATGAGCTTCATGCTTACACAAACTTTGTATGTCATGAAAACATAGACTCTAGTTTGTCAGACACGTCAAGCAATAGTGTAAGTAGAATTTTAATTAATGATATGATCTTTATCTTTCTCAAGCTCTATTATGCATATGAGAGTTAGACAAAATTTATTGTTGTATTAAATTGTTTTAGTCATTTCTACTTCTACAGGAAGTCTCAATTTTAGTCTATATATGTCTGAGTCTTTAATCAATTGAGACACACAACAAAAAATAGAGAGAATATAGGCGAGAGTTTGTAGCAGCAACAACTGTGAGTAGTTTGAGAAGTATCAGAGCTGAAGCTCTGGTTTTTCTAATTTGTAGAAGTTGTTGATGATTTCTCAAGAAACGTATTTCCTCTCTAGCTAACATATGACGCACAAAAAATGATTTTTCTAGCTAACATATTTTCTAAATTTTTTTGATGATTTCTCAAGAAACACGTGGATTTAATTCCTAAAACAAAAATCTGATGCATTGGGTTGTTTTCAACAGTTCAAATCACTTGTGGAGAAGCATAGTGGTTATTATCTAAAATTTATAAGAACTTATAGAGGAGGAGAATATGTGTCAAGAGAGTTTCATAACTTTTGTAAAGTTCATGCCATCTACAAGCAATTCACTGCGCGATATATACCACAACAAAATGGTGTCACAAAGAGAGAATCAAACCATCATGGAAATAGCACACGGTATATTGGCAACCAAACATTTGTCAAATGAGTATTGGGTTGAGGCAGTAGAAAGTGCAACATACATCATAAACAAATGTCCAACAAAGAATGTGGAGAGAAAAGTTCCTCAAGAATCCTGGATAGGTATGAAGCATAATGTAGCACAATTGAATTTTTTTGGTTGTGTTACATACACACATGTTCCAGATGTGATGAGAAAGAAGTTAGATAACTAAGGAAATAAATGTATATTTGTTGGGTACTCTAAGGATACAAAATCATACAAATTGTATGATCCTATTGCAAGAAAGGTCATAATGAGTCGTGATGTTCAATTTGTGGAGAATGAAGCATGGGATGGAAGAATAGAGAAGGTAGTCATAATTATTCATGCTATTAAGCATGATGACACAGAATATTAAGTGGTTCAAACACCATGTACAAATCAATGTGCAATTCCTTCCACTTATGGAACTACAACACAAATCCCATCACAAACTAATCTAGTGAGATATGTAGTTGTTTAGTCCACACCGAAAGTGTAGCAAACTCCAGCAGGCATCCCAAGTAGTTCTACATATCCAGATCCAACATTAGCAAGTTTTTTTATCAAGGAAGACAACAATTCTGCACGACATCTATAATGATGAAACATCAGATTCATTTTCAGTTTTTTCTTTGTTTTCACAAATAGATGATCCATTAACTTTTGAAGAAGCTGTCAAAGATGATGTATGGGCACAAGCTATGGATGAAAAAATTAAAAGCATAGAGAACAATTAGACATGGAAGCGAGATGCAGAAGGAAATCTGTAGAAGCATAAAGCAAGGTTATTCACAAGAGATTTTACACAACAACTTGGAATTGATTTCAATGAAACATTTGCGCTAGTTTCCCACATGGACACAGTTAGAAACATGTTAGTCATTGTTGCACAGAATAAATGGCCTTTTTATCAAATGGATGTAAAGTCATCATTTATGAATGGAAATTTAGAAGAAGAATTGTATGTGGAACAACTACAAGGCTATGAGATTCCAGGACAAGAAAACAAAGTATACAGATTGAAGAAAACATTGTATGGATTAAAGCAAGCTCCGAGAGCTTGGTAGTGTCGCATAGATTCCTACCTCACATAGAATGGATTTTGGAGAAGCGAATGTGAGCCAACATTGTACATCAAAGAAAATCAACAAGGTAATATGTTAATTGTTTTCTTATATGTAGATGATTTGATTTTTACAGGTGATTTTGGCATAGAAGCATTTAAGTGAGTCATGAAAAATGAATTTGAAATGACTGATTTGGGGCTTATGAGATAGTTTCTAGGTATTGAGATATTTATTTCACAATCTATGTATGAACATGCAATTTTCAAAAGATTCAACATGATAAATTCCAAAGCAGCCCCAATGCCAATCAGAACAGGAATGAAGTTAAGCAAGGAATATGAAGGGTCCAAGGTGGATCCCACACTGTTTAAATTAATGGTAGGAATTCTTATGTATATAACAACAACAAGGCCTAATATTATGTATGGAGTGAGTCTAATTTTAGTGTTCATGGAAACTCCAAAAAAATCACATTGGAAGTCATGAAAAAGAATCATGAGATATGTCAATGGAGGAAAAGATTTTGGAATTATGTATTCTACTTCAAAAGATTTCAAACTTAATGGATACACTGAAAGTGAATGTCGAAGAAGCATAGATGAAAGGAAAAATAACTCTAGGTACAAATTTCATTTTGGAACAGGTATGTTGTCATGGGAATCAAGGAAGCATCCCATTGTGACTCTATCTTTAGCAGAAGATGAGTATGTCGCAAATACAAGCGTAGTTTGTCTAGTTTGGATGAGAAGAATGTTAAAAGATTTTCTACAAGAACAATAAGAACCAACTACAATATTTTGTGACAACAATTCCACCATTATGTTGTCAAAGAATCATGTGTTTCACAAGAAAACCAAGCATAACGATAATGATACAAGGTTTCATTTTATCATAGAATTAGTGAATAAAAAAAAATTGTTTAAATTAACAAATAAAAAAAAATGTTTAGAGTTTTGCATTTCTAAAGAACAAGTCACAAATATTTTTACAAAAGCTTTGAGGGAAAATGGCCCAGTTGTGTAGAGTAGTTGAGTAACAAATGTTTGACAATACATGTCCATTTAAATTTTTTATATAAAGTTTTGTAAACTCACCTACTTATAATTAATGAGGAGTGTTTATAATTAATGAGGAGTGTTGGAGATAGAGACACTAGTTTGTCATTAATCAATGAGCCGATATTTATCTTTCTAGAGCTTTTTTTTTTTTTTGTAAGTTAGTGGTATTATATATAAAGGGCTTTCCTGGACCAAAAAGAGATACAGAGTACAGAGAATATTCTTAGCTGTAGTTATTGGACTACCCCAACAGAGGGGAAACCAGTCCAGCCAGCATGGAAGTCAAACATAAAAAGTGTGATAGACCAAGTGAAATGTTCAAAACTAACTGGACATCAACTAAAAGTAAAGACACTAAAGAGACTGGAAAAGTTCTAATGACCTCAGACATGTGGCAGGTAGCCTGGCCAAGTGACATGGACAACCTCTGACCATGGCTCCTCCTCGACATATGTCACCTGATCATCCCATTGCTTCACCGCGACCACGCTTCCTTCGACCCTACCGATGGATAGCAGGGTATCCTGCTTCGCTTCACATCCTGTTTCCATCTCCTTCACTTTCTCCTCATGCCTGACTTTATGTTGCTCATCTCTTGCTAAATTATGCTCCTGGACCTTTCGTTCATTGGTTGCGCCATCAGGTTCCGTTGTCGTAGCCTCGCTGGTGAGGTCCAAGGGGATAGCTTCTTCTAGGGAAGTAAGGAGCTGGAGCAAGATTGCTATCTTTCTGTCCACGACGAGCAAACGGAATTGGAGATCCTCCACCCGCTGGCGGAGTTCTGCCTGGCCGTTGTCCAC
The DNA here is from genome assembly GCA_900067695.1 of Picea abies. Lineage (NCBI taxonomy): Eukaryota > Viridiplantae > Streptophyta > Pinopsida > Pinales > Pinaceae > Picea > Picea abies. The sequence goes on from CBVK0102041424.1 coordinate 18,150, forward strand.
ATCAGGGAGCCGGGGCCTTCCCCATTCCATCGAATTAGGTTCTTTTCCGCCACATTTGGCATATATTTTTTCCTCCAGAATCTGGCCCAGAGGTCCTTGGGATGCTTGAGCCACCGCCACCAAATTTTGGCACTCAGAACTTTGTTCATGATGAGGGGGTCCCGTAGTCCTAAGCCACCTTGGTTTTTGGGTCGGCATAATTTATCCCAACTGACCAATGCTATTTTCCTTCCTAAATTGATGCCTTGCCAGAAGAAGTTTCTCTGTAGATTTTTTATGGTTGTGAGAACAGATCTTGGTGCAGCTAGTGCTGAAAAGGAGTAAACAGGAAGGGATTGAAGGACTGCTCAGAGAAGAACGAGACGACTGGGAAGATTTAAAACTCGGAAGGTCCAGGAGGAGAGCTTCTTGGTAAAGGAGGAAAGAAGGTGTTCCCACGAGGACTTCCGGAGGGCATTGTCAATCAGGGGAATGCCAAGGTATTTGGATGGAAGGGATCTTCTGTTGAAACCTAAGATTTCAGTGATATGGACCTGAATCGGGGGTGGTGTATTGAAGAAAAAAATTTGGGATTTAACCCTATTGCAGTCCAGCCCCGAGGCGTCGGAGAAGGTTTGGAGAATGACAAGTAGAGCGTTGGCTTCGCAGACAGTTGGGGTGCCCATTACAAGCGAGTCGTCCACAAATTGACTGTGCGAGATGGGAGGGGAGATGCCATGCAAGGGTAAGCTTGTCAGAAGGTTGCTTTCAACTGCTGCATGGATGGAATGTCCCAGACCTTTGGCCATAATGATGAAAAGGAAAGGGGAGAGGGGATCCCCCTGCCTGATTCCTCTTGAGGGAGAAAAAGGTCGAGAGGGGACACCGTTGACAAGAATGGAGAAGAAAGCTGAAGAGGTTAGATTCAGAATCCAAGATACCTAGCTTTGATCAAAGCCAAAGGCGAGGAGCATTGCCCGCATATATTCCCAGCTTATCTTGTCAAAGGCTTTAGAGAGATCTAATTTGAGGAGAATACCAGGTGTTTGGTCTTCTGCAGAGAGTGGATCACTTCATGAGAGAGGAGGACGTTATCCATGATTTTTCTGCCTTCAACACAGCCCGATTGTTCCGGGAAGATAATTGTCGGTAAGATAGGCTTGAGTCTTCTAGCAATTACCTTTGTTAGTAGTTTGTAAATTACATTACAAAGAGCTATAGGCCTGAACTGTTGGGGGTGATGTGCCTGCCACTCTTTGGGTATGAGGGCAAGGAAGGTCGCGTTTAGTGCTCGGAGGACTTGTCCTGTGGCTCTAGAATCTTCTAGAATTTCCCAAACCTCGACCCTGATCATCAGCCAGCAATGGTGGAAGAAGTCGCTGGTGAAGTCGTCAAGTCCTGGGGCCTTGCATTTGGGTGTGTCCTGGAGCACCTAATCCACCTCCTTGATTGTAATAGGCCAGAGCAGAGATGAGTTTTTCTCCTGAGTAACGAGGGAGGGCATATGTTGGGTGACCTTAGCAATGGCCTCATGTCTATCCGGGATAGGGTCTGTGAGGAGATATTGATAGTATCCTATCAGAGTCAATTCCATGTCTTCGTGGGAGTGAATGGTCTCCCTAGTTGCAGAGATAAGGCTCGTGATCTTGTTGGTGTGCCTCTTGTGGATGACCGTCCTATGGAAGAATTTGGTATTGCATTCCCCCTCCTTGAGCCATTAGATGCGTGACTTTTGTTTCCAGAGAATCTTGTCTTGTCTTTTCCTAGCCTCCAGCTATTGATTTACTGTTTCTTCCTGGGCTTTTAGTTCATTTGTTAGCCCCTGATTTCTGATCTAATTTTGAATTTCGCTCATTCGTTCTGATAGCTTCCTTTGGGAATCAAATATGTTACCGAAGGTATGCTTATTCCAAAGCTTGAGAAGTTGTTTGAGGTTATTTAACTTCTGTTGAAATTTGTACATTTTTTAGCCTTGAGGGACCTCTGCCTCCCTCCACCAGTCCTGTATTTTTGCCTGGAAATCGGGGTGGTCGAGCCAGAACTGTTTGAATTTGAAAGATTTTTTCCCCGATGTGGTTGGGATATCCAACCATAGTTGAATAGGCCAATGGTCCGAACGAGAGAAATTCAGGATGGTAGCCTCCAGAGCTGTGCCTTCCTACATGAGAGAATCCGAGATGAGGAACCGGTCTAGTTTGCAAGCAATTTGGTGTGTGCCAGTTCTTCTGTTTGTCCAGGTATGAGTGCCATTGATAGTCTCCAAGTCAATAAGGTGAAGGTTATCTATGAAGCTGTTGAAGTCATTGGTTTCTTGATCTAGTCATCTTGATCCCCCTTTCTTCTCCTCCAGGGTGCAGACGATATTGAAATATCCTCGAGTAATCCATCTCTTATGCTGATTTAGAGTGGATAAGTAGTTCAAATTCCTGAGGAAGAATGACTTCTCCCTTAGGCTAGCTGGGCCATAGAAATTAGTCAAGTGTCCCAGCTTATTTGAACCAATGAGCCTGTAATCTACTATGACGGACCATCTTGTGGCGATGAAGTTTTCTAGCATTACTGAGTTTGTGTTCCAGAGGATAGCCAGTCCTCCTGTTGTTCCTATGGCCGCTACTAAGACTGCTTCCCCTTGCTTCCAACAGTAGGGGAGTAGTTTATCGACATCTTCTGAGGTACATTTTGTTTCCTGCAGAAGAACTATATCAGGTTTTTTCGCTAAAATTAGATCTCGTAGCAATTTTTGCTTACTACACCCATTGAGGCCTTTGATATTCCATGAGATGATCTTCATGATGACAGGGGGGTGGGGAGAGGAGGGAAGCTATCCGAGATCAGGTGGATTTGCCCTGAGTTTACCATGAAGTGGCCTATTTCTTGAATAAGCTTGTT
>CBVK0102041447.1:0-18957 GCA_900067695.1 Picea abies
TATTGGATGATAATGTTTCATTGATATAACACTTGGATTATATGGTTAAAAATGATTAAATTTCTCTATTACTGATTCACCCCCTCTATCAGTAATCCAACAACTACTCATAGAAATAAGACATACCTTTTGAACCAGTAGATAGATCCGTTGTACTTAATCATTGTAGACCTTCCTGGGAGCTTGCTTTCATACTTTAGAGACTTGGCATCTTCATCTTCTCAAGTTTTCATGGTTTTTCCCTTATGTACACACCTTGTTATACTACCAGCATGCGTATGTACACATCTTGTTGTACTACCAGCACATGTATGTACATGCTCTACTCCACTATAGCCTGCATACACCTAAAAATCTAGGGTTTTTTCATTATTTTCTATAATTCAGAAAATTTCACCGTCAACCCTTTGTGCTACCTCAGACTTGCGTAACTTCAGATGTATCAATGAGTACCTACAATAAAACTTACACAATAATATATACTCAATGTGCTCAATAGGTGCTAATAGGATAATCTTTCTCTCTTATTTATACTTCCATGTATCTTCCTCAAGGGGTTACCTTCCAACCAACTTCTAAGCACTTGTAGATTTCTAGCTGACTTGTCTACAAATACTAACTTCTCCACTTCTAGTTGCAACTAATTTGTTTTTAATTATTTTCTTATTTCAACAACTTAACCCATGATTAACTCCTAGTTTCACCCACTTGACTGGTCAACTTCTTCTAGGGAATTCTAGAATAACTTGAGCTATTTGACCTTCTTGATAACTCACGAGGGTTCTCTAACTTCACAAGTTCATAAATCTCTAACCATGAGGAGTTATCTGATGTATCACATATCACCAAAAATGACATGACATGTATTATCCATCTATAATAGTCTTACTAACCTTCATACCATTATACATTAAACAAACTTAAATCCCTTAACCATACTTGTTGGGGCTACCGAAATTTTCTACCAGACTTGCCTCAAGGGTTGACATCAATGAAAACAAACCCAATTAATCCTCATAACATACTTGTGATTATATCTTATTTCTAGGTGTCATTCCATCATTGTGGTTTTCCCCTAGCCATAGAGAGATATTCCTTGTAACATCACTCGTCATTAGAATTTTGATTGTAAAAATATTGAACATTACATTGATAATATTAGCAACACAATGATTTTAATATTTTCAAACATTATATCAAACACTTATTAGAAGCATGGATATTTTATTCCCAAAAATAAACATGAAACCAACCCCTTTATAAAACAAATGTTGAAATAAGTAATACATTTAAATTAGTTCCATGAAAATACAAAGTGTAAGGGGACAAATATTTATAGCTTTGTGTACATGTTGGAAGAGGAAGAGAGTTATTACATTTTGTTGCAAGAAGATTAGTGTTGGTGGTGTGAGGTTTGAAGTGTTGAAGAAATGGAAGTTTGAAAATGTGATAATAATTATATATTATTTAATGAGGAAGATGCCCTAATGAAACTGGTGTCTACAAACATGTAATCACTATGTCTTGTTGGTGGTGATTCCCACAACATGGAATAAGAGACTTATGCTTGGAATGATTTGGTAGTTTCACTATGGATTTCTATGTTGAGAGAAATAAGAGAATAAGGGTGTAAAGGATAGGGAGGAATATATAAGGTGAGTAGGTGAAAGGTAGGTATGGAAATTGAGGGATTTGAAATAGTATCGGGGGGAAGAAGACTATGAGAATTTCCATATTGGAAGAAGGATAGAGGAATCGGTTGCAACAGATGTATGTGAGGAGAGAGAGAGAGAGATTTATGAAAGATGATTTTTTGAAATGTACTTGGGGGGGGGCAGGGGATTGTGGTATTGGAATAAAGGTATGTTCAAAGTTTTTCCCCTCTTTTAAGAGTTAATATTTGTTATTATGGGAATTTTATAAGGCATGGTATTGTTGTTTATAGAAAATTAAATAAGATTAGTCAAGAGGAGAGACATCATAGTATATTATGTCATGAAAAGGTCCTATAGAAAATATAATTCCACATCTCTTGTTACTGAGAAGAAAAAGACAATCTTATTGAACATATCCCGGTTGATAAAAATAGGGGTGTGGGGTAGTGAGAAGTATTGAGTGATTTAAAAATGTATTATAAATGAAGTTCATTTGGGTTCCATTATTGAGTATCATAGTAGCTACTTTATCCTTTATTTGACAATTGGGAGTGAAAAACAGGGTTGAAGTGAATGTAGAATGGTCACTTATCATTAAGAGTGAAGGATTTCTGGAAATGAGGTTTGTAATATGAACGCGTTCAAGTTGTGGAGAAGGTTTAGGTGAGGAAGGTGTAGTAACAAAGTCAGTTTTCTGTTTATCAGAGTATAAATCTTTAGATGTGGCTTACCTCTATACGAACCAAGAATATACAACATCATTATTTTGGGTTTTTTTATATTGGAATAATAGTGAAGGATGGGAAGTAGTAGTTTGGATTTTATGTATAAGGGAATTGTGTGTTAGGGTTAAGGTTATGAAAGGGACTGAAGTGAGGTCATTTGTCAAATTTGTGTTCAATAGGGAACAGATAAAGTTTTTCTCTAGAGTGGTGCTCTCAAGCAAGGTACTTCATTATGGTTCTCTCAATAAAGGGTACTTCATTACAAAAGATTGTAAGAAAACAAAAATTGAATTTAAGTACAAGTACCTATTCAGGGTCTTTGATTTGAAATTGGAGGTGGAGCTTAGTGAATATATCAAAAAACTATAGGACACTTTGATATGGAGTGTGATGCAACTCAAACCACCTACAAATTAAAATATATAAATAACCCAGAGGATTAAAATTCCTTCCTAAGGCTTGGTACAATGCATCCCATATGGAGATAATAGTAGGTTTGTGTAACATATTATTTTGGTCACCTCAATGATCACCTGACAAGATGTGTTCATGTTCCCTAAAAATATAAAAAGAGACTTTCTCTAGGGGAAAAGTGATTTGACTTCCTCTGCCAGAAAACCCTATAAAGGAAGGTCGTCACACCCTGCTCTATTCATAGTGTGCGACGATGCCTGATCATCAGATGTTGCACCATACCTGGACTGTGACGTCGTCGAAGGATTCTAAGTATGTTTGGTGTGATGATGCTTTAATATTGGGAAAATTCAAGTTTCACTAATGTTCTAGAAGGGGATATTCTAGAAGGTGAGGTGGCCTATGATCGGTTTCAGTATTACTCGCTTCTCTGATTTGGTGGGATCATCCTAATATCCTCACCCATCTATCTTTCCCCCTATATAAAGAGGGATCTCTCATGGAAAAGGATAAGTTTTAATAGGATAATAATTGTATGGAGATTTTTGCATTAGATCATGCTTGAGAGCCTCATTTCAGTTCATCGAGTCATTGTGTATTTTCTTCATTCAAGGTTGGAGAAAAGTTGTGTGTATTGGAGAAAAGGGCCATTGAAAGGGGACCTTGCAACATCAAGGCTTTTGGTTGTAATCTCCACTTTCATTTAATCTAATACAACAATATGTTTCTTTCCCATAAAACTAGTCTTGTTTTATTGTATGATTCCTTGATCACATGCATAGGTTCTTGTTGAGTACATTGTATTTCTTTCACTTTGGTTGGCTTGTGTTCCCTTGAAAATTCAATATCATAGGAGCACTGAAGTGGAACTAAGATGGCAATGGAAAGAGGAAACGACATTTAAAAGGTATGTTGTATATATCTTGTTAACTAGTAAACTCAATGATTAGAACATAGGGAAAGTTTCATATTCTATTTTTTTTTTGTTCTAGTTTCTAGTGGGATCTAGGGAGATATGTTTATGTCCGCGCTTACTGATTAATCCTATAACAGTGTGTTAATAGAAATCCATTCCTCATTTATTTCCACACATACCTCAATAGAAGTTTGGGGAGACTACCACCAATATTGAGCAAGGCCCTCTAAAGTTTTGTCTACAAGAAGGCATTGATCCTTTGTCATGTCTGGGAAATCTTTGGAAGTAGACAATGAGACTAGAGATCCAATAATTACTCAAATGTTTTTTTTTTGTTTGTTTGTTAATGTGGCCGAACCTGTTGGCATCGGGATTAACTTGTGGCTTGAGAAATCGCGAATCAGGGGCATCTAATCCATCAAAATCACCCAAGGATCACACCCAGCCTAAGCCACACCAACCATTAACATGGTTGGACTTTTTTTTCCCCACAAGTTTCGAACCGGTGACTTTTCAACACAAAGTGGCTTAACAACACACTCCATCACCGACTGTCCTACACCTCAGGGACTATAATTACTCAAATGTTAAATTCTATTGTATTATTCAATTATTCTACTATTCACACAACCCTAAAATAGAAGAAAAAAATATTATATGAATGTACCTATCTAACTAATTTTATGTCACTTAAAAACTAAGAAATACCTATTGTGTGTCTATTAGTATAGCTATTATTATTTATTCTCATGCATGTAGTTACAAGTTGGAAATGGATGCCTCTAAATAATTTCCTAGTTCACAGAAACATGTTGTTATGATACAACACCTTAAAAATGATAAAGAGTCAATGAATATAATCCAGTTTGAGGGGGACACCTCATTTTAAAATATATCCAATTCATAATACAATACAAGATGAGATAAGATGATCATAAGTATATATATATATAGATAGATAGATAGATAGATAGATAGATAGGAGACAAAGGGTACAACTATAATGAAAGGTTACAATGAAGGTTTCTAGTCGACATACAAATATAACACTATAAATGTAATGATTCAATATCTAGGGTTTAATAAGGGCTTTTATATATAACATTGGGATTTTTCTAGGTCATAACATGCCCTCCCCTTTAAAAAAGTTTCTTCCTCAACACTTGACTAAACACATGTGTTTCTACATGAATAACTCATCTTCCCATGTTGCCTCTTCCACTGGTAGGTTCTTCCATTTGACAAGGTACTCTGTAATTGTTCGAATTCTCAGCTCTGTAGTCCTTGTTTCAGGATTGTTTTTGGTTCTAGTATAATTTTTTCCTTCTTCATTAATCTTTGGTAAAACAGATTGGTCTAGGATCCTGCTTCTGATTACCTTCTTTAAGAAAGAAACATGGAATACTATATGTAGACGTGAATATGGAGGAAACTGCGATTTGTAAACCATACTTCCAATCCTTTTCAAAACCTTATAGGGGCCAAAATATTTGAGTGTTAATTTATTGTCCTTATTTTGTTCCTTGAGGGACATTTGTTTATATGGTTGAATCCTCATAAATACCTTTGTTCCTTGAGGGACATTTGTTTATATGGTTGAATCCTCATAAATACCCAATCCCCCACTTAAAATTCCCTTTCACTTTGATGTTGATCTACTTGTTGTTTCATCCTAGTTTGTGCCATAACCAAGTTGTCCTTCAATAATTCGAGAACCTCTTGTTGGTTCCATATGTGTTCCTCCATTGCTTGAACATTTGTATTCCCTTTCAAGGGTTATGTAATGGATGGATGATGATATCCATAAAGTGTAAAAAATGGCCGAAAGTTTTTTATGAAGTATGGAAGGATGTGTTGTACCACCATTATACCAAGGGAAACCACTTGACCCATTATGTATTTATATCAAATGAAAATAAACAAAGGTATCATTCTAGACATTTATTCACAATATCTTTTTCCACATCAGATTGAGGATGGTAAGATGAGCTATGAGCCAATTGAGTACCCAAACAAGAAAATAATTCAGTCAAAAATTTTCTAGTGAAAATTTGATCTCTATCACTTACAATCATCTTGTGGAATCCATGTAGCTTTTGAAATATTTCCATGAATGCTTCGACTATTGTACTTTCTTTAAAAGGATGAGAAAGAGAGGGAAAATGGGAATACTATGTTAGTTGATCCACAAATACCATGATGATAGTATTTCCTTTGGATTTGGGTAAAACTATAATAAAATCCATTGAAAATTATTCCAAATGTTTAGTTGGTATAGATAATGGTTGTGGGAGACTTGGTGTCTTGATTGTCTCTCCCTTATTTTTTTGGCAAACAAAACATTTAGACACAAAATTTTGAACATCAATTTTAAGAACTCCCTAGAAAAAATACTTCTTGATCCTATGGTATGTTTTCAAGAATCATGAATGTCGTCCTATAGGAGAAGTGTGAAATTATAGAAATACGTTCTATTTGAGTTGGGAATTCTTACATAAATATAGGTGATCATGATACCATAGTAAATCATTCTTCCATAAAAAATTGTATAATGAACTGGGGTCCTCTTGTAGTTATTGATTGACCTTGCATACCTCTTGATATTGATTCCATTTTATCCTTTCTTCTTCCACCCAATAATATTGCAGAATAGAAATAGCACATAGTGAACCTTTTGTTTCTTCTTCTTTCCTTGAAAGGGCATCTTCCACAACATTTTTTTTTTTTTGTATATAATTTCAAAGTCATAAACTAGTATATTTGTAACCCATTTTTGTTGCACTTTTAAGATAATATTTTCTCCATGAAGTACTTAAAACTATCTTGATCTGTTTTTACTTTGTAGTGTCTTCCTATTATATAAGGGTGTCATTTCTGAACCACATGTAGTATAGCCAACATATTTTTTTTACAAATGCATTGGAGCAATATTTTTAATTTAAGTTGGTTTCTTTCAAAGGAAAGAGGCCTTCCTTCTTACGTTAAAAGTGTATCAATTCCATATCCCGAGGCATCACACTCCACAATAAATTTTTTTGTATAGTCAAGTGTCCAGGATGAGAGTTTTACACATATCCTCCCTAATGTTTTCAAAATATTTGGTTGTTGCTTGATTCCAAGAAAAACATTTCTTATTTAACAAGGTTATTAGAAGTTTTACTCTTTAACCATACTTATTGAAAAAAATTTGGTAATATCCTGTCAATCCTAAGAATCTTCTAATTTTCTTCAAGGTTTTTTGAATTGGTCGTTCTCTCATAACTTTAATTTTGTTGGGGTCCACATTTACACCTTCATGAGATACAATATGACCCAAATATTCCACTTCTTGAACCCCAAAGGACATAGATGATTTTAGGATATAGATTTCACATATGGGCTAATTTTCCATGTTTTTCCCCCCAAAAAGATTCACTATTTTCCATTTTTTCTAAACATGTTTGCCCAAATTCTATAGAATAAAATTATTTTAGCTTTAAAATAGCCAAAATTTTATAGAAAGTATATAAAATCCATAGAAATTTGAATACTTTTACAAACATATCGCCAAACATTTTATAGTTTACATATTAAGCACTAGTAAGATTCATCAAGGTTTCTACATTTTGAGATAAATTTCCATCCTTGAAATCATCCTTGTCAAAGGAAAAATTTGAAGGATTTGCATAAAGTTGTTTCTCTTCCAATAGTTGTAATACTCTGTCAGTATGTTGTACATTTCCCAAGATTTGTTGTAGATTAGTATGTCATCAAAAAATACTAACACAATTTTTTTAGGGAAGGGATTGAAAATAGAATTCATCAAGCTTTGAAATGTTGAAGGTGCATTAATAAGTCTAAACGACATAAATAGAAACTCATAATGAATTACATGTGTTCTAATTTGTTTTTTGGGAATGTCTTGCTACCTCATTCTGATTTGATCATATCTTGAACGAAGATACAAATTAGTAAATATCTTTGCTCCATGAAATTAATATATTAATTCATCAATGATAGGAATATACACTACATGGAGAACACCTTCTAGATGAGGTTTTTGCAGAGGTTTTTAGTGTAACAAATTGACAAAATTTTCAAAAACACCTCTGCTACAACCTTATCTATTGGTTGGGGAGGTTTTAGTAGATGTTTTATATAACTAAAAACATTTAAGTGGGTAGAGGTTGTAGTGGAGGTTTTTTTTCGATGCGTTTCTTGTAAAAATGCACGGGTTTGGTTTTGAAAAATGTGCATTGGTACATTAATGTCATACAATGCACCAAGACACTATTATGATAAAAAATCCCTAGAACTAAATATAAATATATACTTAATATTATCTAAATACAATGCACCAGTGAAAATTATTTTAATATACGCACCAAGATCCTTTTTTTTTAAATATTATTTTTTTATATCTTTTTTTTCCAAGGAAATTTTGAAAATTCCAAGGGACAAACAAGGGGAAAGCAAAGACATGTTGGTATGGATGTCCAAAAAAGTATAAAAGAATATGTTAAAATAAATGAACATAATTTCATCACAAGAGGAGCGATTCCAACTACAAAGTGCATCAATGGTATGTAATCATTATTTTAATCTTTTATGTACATTGAATTTAAGTATCGCATGAAATAATAATTTTCAATTGTTTTGTTACATAAAACAAAAACAAATAGAATCCATTCATCACATAAGATAGGATGACAAGGAATAAAATATTTGATCGCAAACTTTGTGATTATTTACGTTTTCAAACTTTCTTAAGATTTCATGTTTGTTCTTCTCTTTATATTTAAATAATTAATTTACATTTGTACATGGATATCTTCTACTAGGTGTTAATATATAAAGAAGATCCAACCCATGAATTGATAAAATTTGGGTTAAGTATGGGTTGTGAGTAAATGTTGAAGAATTAAAGTTTAATTGAACAATTTGTAAGTAGCTATGTTGTTTAACTTTCCTTGTTTTNNAGTAGCTATGTTGTTTAACTTTCCTTGTTTTATAATTAATGAAAAAATAAGAAAACTTTGTATTGATTATATCAACTATACTTTTTCATGTCATATTAAACATGTAGGAAACAAAGTATGAATGTAGACATTAGAGGAGATTTTAAGAGAATTCATAAAGCATGGCTTCTAAAGAATGTGTATTGTTTATGAAATATTTGGTGCTAAGGTATGTTTCTTGATTTACACAATCATGTATATTATACTATATATAAATGTAGATATACTTATTCCAATTTTATTTTTTTGTAGATGGAAGATGAAGGGGTATAACATAAAAAATAGGGCAATCATGAAGGGAACATTATGTGAAAAAACTAAAGTACAATTTCACCTACAAATGATGAATAAATGAGTCATGCATGCAACTCGAGCAATGTCAACAATTCAATTGATGAATGCTAATCAATATAATTGAATGTTACTGTAAGTTGTATGTTTTGGAATATTTGTCTCTGAAAAATCAATGATTTTGTTTATTGTACTCGACATATTGTCCCAATTGCATGTGGAGATGTTGCAAATAAGTGTAACAATTACAAATTGGTTGCAATTTTATTATTGTACTAGACCTTTACGTTGTCCCTTTTTGTATGACAATGGGTCTCTTGTTCATATATAATAAAATTTGTCCCTTTTTGTATGACAATGGGTCTCTTGTTCATATATAATAAAATGGGTTTCTTATTTCATTGCATTGTTGAACGTTGTAAAAGGTTGTGTTATTGAATAAATAATATGTGGATGATTTACATTGATACAAATAACATAGGTTTAATTTTTTGGATAATGAATCATTGCAATCATATAGAAATGCAATAACATAATTATAAAACATTATTATTATAAAAAAAAAAAATTGATTTTGAAATAATTAATCAAAAATTTGTAAATGACATTGAATCAAAATATTTAAATATCAATGCATTGTATTCTTTTGAACTCACTAGATAGTGCATGCTATAATATATACATAGGTATGTATTAAGGATTCATACACACCGATACATATTAATTATAATAACACATTGGTACGTACTATTGATAAATTGCACAATTCTGTAAATGATATAACATATAATAATATTTATTGTTTCAAAATTGTATGGTGCTCATGTTTGAAATATTAACCGGGGCGCTAATTGTTTTTCTTCGTACTAGTACGTTACTTTTATTATACACACTAGGAATCTAAATGTTATTTACACACCAGTTCCTTTACTTTATTATACACATCGATGCCTTTACTATATTATACGCATTAGTGCATACTAAAAATAATGGTGCCGACATATCGATATGTACTAATTATAGAAGCACCAGGGCACATTCTATAATAAATGCACCGGGTCTCAGAATAACATGATCGCACCGGGGCTATCTATAACTTAATCACAATGTGACATACTAATCCTAAATTACATCAGTGTTAACTATAACTTAATCACACTGGGGTAGACAAATCCTAAAGTGCACCAGTGCATCATAAGAGAAGAACGCGGTACCAGTGCATAGTAATTATAAGAGCATTGGTGCTTTGCATATGACGAAAAAGGTGGAACTGATGTGCAATAGCTATAAATACACTGAGGTGTTTTTTTATTATATCCAGGTCTGAGGAGTTTTTAGTATATTACTATATTGGTGCATTTTGTAATATTAATGTACTATTGCGAGTTTTTCAATACCGCACCGATGTGTTTTGACAAGAAACACACTGCAAAAAAAACCTCTGCTACAACCTCCACCCACCCAATTTTTTTTAGTTATATAGAACATTCACTAAAATATCCACAATTAATAGAGGAGGTTGTAGTAGAGGTTTTTTTGAAAATTTTGCCAAATTTTGTTACACAAAAAAATTCTACAAAAACCTCCACTAGAAGGTGTTCTCCTTGTAGTGATTTACCGAGGAACCTAGGTATACAACTATGGTGCTCACCATTTCTCTAGGAGAATATTTTGGATACTTGAAGCATCTAAGTCAATCTTTCATTCTTTATGCACCTGTTAATGAGGACTTATAGTGCAATAGTCTTTCACCAAAACACAATTAGAGAAAACAAAAATCATAGTGAAATTTCCCTTTCGACTACACCACACCTTACCAAGCAGACTCAAAATTACATAATATTACCATGCGAGGCTACAAAACATCAACAATAGTCAAAATTTCTATACCTGAGAAATATCACCCATTGCTACCATTTAACAAGTGTTTTTGCTACCATAATCTCAGTGCTTTGGATACCATTCCATTAGTTCAAAAACTCTTGTTGGATTTGATGACTAGTTCCATCAAGGAAATATTTCGTTGCTGCCCTTTGATGGATGCTCTTGCTACCATTTGATCAGTGTTTTTGCTACCATTTGATCGATGTCTAGGCCTAAAAAATGCAACCACATGATCAATTTCTGGGCCCAGAAAATGCAACCATATGATCGATCGAGTGAGAAGGGGCATATAATAGGTCACATAGAATAAACCCCAAAGGTTGTGGTATGTATAACGAATTAAGAGGCAATATTAGAAGAGAAATGGTAGTTTTTCAAGACCCGCAATGTCATTCTCTTGAATTGAAAATGTGGTGATCACCACGAATCAAACGGTAGATCTCTCGGGAGATAAGTGTAGAGAAGTTACATCATATCAAGAGGAGCGCTGAGAGTAGATTAAGCCAAGGTGTAGGGAATAACTAGGTAACCAATAAAACAATATAAGCACAATAAATTGAAACTAATACCGAAATCTATTATAGATTGGAAGGCAAGAACAAAGAGAAAAATACCTAAACCCAAGGCTAGATCAGAATGATATGATACCAATGATGTGGGATTTCCCAATGAAGCGGGAAATCCCACTCACGAGTCAAGTTGATACATAAAAAAGTAAATTATGCAAACCTACACTTAATTGTTATTAATCAAGTGAAAATCTTAAATAGATTTACAATCTTGGCACACTAAGGAGAGAAAATCTCTCTAGATCCACAAAACTAGGATCTAAGCACAATATAAGGGATAGGTTGATAAAATATCTCAACTATGTCCACAAATATCTCAAATATCCCCTAAGACTAGGAAACCAAAACAGATTTTGCAAACAAATTCACAATAACAATCTCCTAATTATAATAATTGGAGATGACAATACATAAGGAAATCATAGGGATTAAAATCCTTATCAGTCCTCCCAACCAAAGAAGCATTTGCCTCCAGTTATTTTAGGAGAAAATCAAAACACTATGGTTGTAGTAGATGGTGCACTAGCATGATGCAGAGGCTGATCTTGTTGAGCGATAAGGCATGAAGTGGTATATGTTTAGTGAAATCGGTGAGGCAAAGCCCTGCAATTGAATTCAAGAAAACAAAACTATGTCTTTTTGATTTAGATCAACACAATAGAACCCAAAAATAACTGGAATTCTCCTGGAAAGCATGTTGCGACACCATACAAAGCAGTGCGATCAAAATGACGAAGCTATTGAAGTAGAAGATATTCCAACAAAAATCTAGCATGGAGACATTAAGTCCCTAAGTAAATGCTAAAATAATACATGTAAACTCCCAGAGTCATGGATACCAAAGCATGCTTATGAGAATACATAATGAAATGGTCAAGATCACCACTCAAGGTAGTATTACAAAGAAGCCCAAAATGTTGGTGGATGATGCCAAATATTGACATCTCCAAATATAAAAAACAAACCGTGGGTTCTCAGAATAAAATGTTGATGCTCCTCCCTTCACCTATAATATTTCCATCTGGAAACATATACCAACTGGAACAATGGTACTAAAAATATTTAACCACTAGAAATCCTATGGATATGTTTCCATCTACCGAGACACTTAGGTACCCAACCACAATGCTTGCTAATTCTCTAGGAGAATAGTTTGGATACAACATGCATCCAAGTCAATCTTACATTTTTATGTACCTTCTATTGAGGACTTATAGTGCATCAATCTTTCACCAAAACATAATTAGAGGATACAAAAAATGTAGTGAAATTTTGCTTTCGACTACACCACACCTTACCAATCAGACTCAAAAATTACATAGTGTTGCCATGTAGGGATACAAAACATCAACAAGAGTCAAAATTAACGTCTAGAACTAAGAAATATGACCTGTTTCTACCATTAACAAGTGATTTTGCTACCATAATCTCAGTCCTTTGGTTACCGTTCCATGAGTTCAGAAACACTCACTAGATCTGACAACTGTGTCCATCAAGCGAAATATTTCATTGTTATCTTTTGATCGGAGATTTTGCTACCATTTAATCAATGTTTGGGCTTAGAAAATGAAACCACATGATCGATGGAGTGAGAAGGGGACACCCATTGAGGCTATAAGAGGTCACACAAAATAAACCCCACAGACTGTGGTCTATATAAATAATTAAGAGGCAAGTTCAAAAGAGAAATGATATTTTCTTAAGAATTGCAATTTGATTCTCTTGAATTGAAAATTTTGTGAGCACGATAAATCAAGCTGTAGATCTATAGGGAGCGTGTAGAGAAGTCACACCATATCAAGAGAAGGGATGAGAGTAGATTAAGCCAAGGTCTAGGGAAAAACTAGGTAACCGGTAAAAGAATAGAAGCATAACAAATTGAAGCCAATACCTGTAATGTTCCTTTACCTGAGATGAGATCCATTACATGCAAAAATACTCATAAATTAAAATTCATGCTAACTAATTTCCTGTAGCTTACCAATTGCGAATTACAACTAGATTTAACTACTATTTGATACGAGTAATATAATGCATCTACAACCTTCTAAAATAAACTTGAAATGCAATTTAAATAACTCATTACAACAACATATAAATCTTTCTCAAACACAAAGTTCATGCAAAACAATTTAACTCATAAATACAACACATAAACATATAAAACACTTACCATTTAATTCAATTATGCAACCAACTGCTTGAGATAGACTTTCCACCCAACCATAGACTTGTTGTTCCAAATCTCAACAACAAGTCACCCCCGAGATGAGGCTAGCAATCCACAAAAGAGGGTGGTCTCTCACTGTCCACTCACAACTTAGAAAAACCCACAACCCAGTAGTATTCTCCTACAACTATCTCGATTTTCCACAGATCTCTTCCTTTCGACCTGGCCAACCCAAGGAATGTACTCCTTCAATGATCTCAGTCCCTTAGCTGTCCCATTTGTTTATAAGGGTATTTCTGGAAAAAGTAACTAGGAATCTCTTTGTTGGGAAAACTCAAGGGAACTCACCGCGAAGAAAACTACAACCACCAACAACAAACACTTATTGTTACAGTGAAACTCACACAAGAGTTCACTCTTTAGGCCTAGAAACCCGGATCTTCAGTCATTGGATCCAAAATGCTCCAAAAATGCTCCAACATGCTCCAGGATTCGCCCTCCATGGTTGCTCCAACTCCAAGCTCTCTACTTGTTGTTCATGCAAAAACATTGATTGTGTAAAAATTGTTGTAACTGCCCATACAAATTTCCTCTCCTTTGTCTTGCTTTCTTGAATCACACACTTCCTCAAAATGATTGTACTCAACCCCCATGCTTCCAATAACTATGGGATGTGACTTCTCACACCCACCCTCTTACATGCATTCAATGATTGGATTTGGGGACACTTAATCATCAAATAGAGTTTAATACATCATGATAATAAAATTTAGGAATGAGAGGGGAGGGTCTAAAAGAATGCCTATTAATGTGGGTGGAATTAATATACACGAGAAACTACCCTTTGGACCACTCAGACATTCTCTTAGACATTCACCTCTCTTGTGGATTAATGCATCCCCTATCTCTGTCCATATCCCCTTAACAATTGGCATCACATTTTATTATTAAAACTTAGAAATACAATTCACATATACATCGCTTGGCTGTGGCCATACATTATATCTATATTAATCATTAATTAAACTGGGGATTATATCAAGGATGTTACAATACCCAAGCATATTCTAGATCATAACACAAGAACAAAGAGAAAAATACCTAAACCCAAGGCTAGATTAGAATGCTCTGATACCAATGATGTGGGATTTCCCAGCAGAGTGAAAAATCCCACTCCCAAGGTGAGTTCATGCACATATATATTTTTATACAAACTCACAATTAATTGTTATTAATCAAATGAAAAGATTAAATAGATTTAAAACCTAAAAAAAACTAAGCAAAGAAAATCTCTCCAGATCCTACCGTTGTCGCCCAATGGGAAGACCCGAGGTTAATCATCAATATACCAACAAAACCCTTAGACATCAACCCTTTCAACATCACCTAGAAGCAAGTGAAGTCTCACCTGAGGCATCTAGAGGGGCTGCAAGAGCCAAGGTTCTGGAGTGATGAGGGGAAGCGAGGCATTCAACTTTTTCTTACTAACCATCTACTCATGTGCGTAGTTTCCATTAATTAACAATTACTTAACACTCAATATATTCTATGTGAAATATTCTCCCACTTAACATTCATTCATTTACCAATTACTTTAGTGCGCGACATTATAACATCATATATAAATCACACATTCAACATACTTAATCATTTATCATCATTACACCATAACAATAAACATCATAAAATGAAAAACAACACATCACAACACAAGGGTTTAACGCGGTTCACCCAACTTGAGCTACGTCCACAATGACTGGCTTCTTTTATTAGTCATTGATAATTTCCTTACAACTGCACACTGCACTACAAAAGATGCAACAATAACATTACTCAAATCTACCTAGCCGTTTTGCTGCAGTGCAAGTCTCACTCCTTAGTCATAGCATTTGAACACTTAGCCAAAAAAACTCAACTCATGCATAATGCACCATAACCTTTTATTCTTTGAACCCCTTTTTCCCAAAACCCATTACATATTTATACATCAAAATATGGCCAAGCCCATTACAATGTGGACAAAATGACCCAAAATCCTAACTACTTTCCGCCTTTTGCACATTTGCGCTTCCTTCTATCACGTGCTCTGACTCCTTAAAGTCCACTCCCATCGCATGCTCTGGTACATCTTCTAATTGCCTTTTCTTCTTTGACTTATTTTGGTGTAGATCCCAAAATGTATCCAAAATTCCTATCCAACAGGCCTCCAACACTCACTTGTGGCTTGTCCTGAGCCACTCAAGCCTTCTTTGAGTGTGCCATGAATTTTTCGAAGGTCTCCTTTGATGTTGTGACCTTATCCTTTACCTATATTTCCTTCTGAAAAATTCAATCAACTATTTTGGCAGTGATCTGAGCCTAGATCTGCTAAACACTTCCATAAGATGCCTATTTGATCATACCTTGAGTTGCTGCTAAGGACGCTGTCACTCTATATGCTTCATCCTGTAGTAATTATATCTATTGTGTGTGAGACTGTTGCTCTGCCCTTAGCTGATTCATTTATGAATACAACTTTCTGTTCTCATTCATTTCCATTAGCACCTATGCTGGAGGTAGTGTGCCCATCACTGCTTTGAACTTCTGTGCCTTTTCCTGCGGATCCTAGATCTTCTGGCTGATCTCTTGTTGCTCCTTATCTTCACTTAGATGTGTCCAGACACCCATGGTTTCTGTATAAAGTTGAGCACATTCTACTTCTAGAGTCTTTATGCTCTCCATCGTGGTTGTCATTTTCTGCTCCCTTTTCTCCCTTTCTTTAGTTGGAGTGCTCGATGTCATACACGCTTCTAGGTCGACTATTTGTGCATAGAATCCAACCTTGAATAACTTCACTTATCTTTGTTACTTGGTCTTTGATTGAGGCCTCCATCTCTGTTTGATCTTATGGGATTTCTTGATAAACCTTCTCGAAGGCATGCTACATCCTCTCAACCTTCCACGTAGCCTCATCACACTCTTTCTTGACCTTGCTGAATTCCATCTCCAAGGCTACATTCTCAACTGTAACCTTAACCAATTCACTAGAGGTCTTCTTTGCGCCCAAGTTCATCTCTTGCATCATGCTCAACTATAATTATTGTAAGACATCTATTGGCAGTTTTGAGATAACACTAATTCAATGTGATCTAGTGCCCTTGCATGTTCCAACATCTCCATTGTGGGGAATTCTACCGCCCCTGTCGCTAACTTGATCAATTTTCATTCACCTGTTAATGTTAACAAATGAGAGGTTGATGGCCCTGCCTCCCCATTCTTTGTAGTCGTTTGTTCATCCTTCGACTGTCACATTGGTGTGAGCTTGGCTGCTTCTAGTAGTTGGTGCAACTCATCCATCTGCTCCTGCATGTGTTTGTGCATCTCTTCCTGCTACTGCGTTGCACGCTGAAACGTTTCATCTGTGACTTCTTTCACTTGATCGCATATCTTCTCCAAATATTCCTTTGTTAAAGCTTGGATAACCACTTCTTTGATGACTTTGCGCTTTGTCCATTGTGGGACGTATATTCTCGTCTTTGGTTATTTTCACTTCTTCTATGTGCGAAGTGTTGTCTGCTGTGTTGTTTCAATGGCACCATTTCCTTTTTCCTAGTCGTCTCCTTCTTCATCCTCAACGATCTCGTGGAATTTCGGGTTTTGTTTCTCTGATGGCCCTATTTTTGCTGGTGGAATCTTCCACTCTTCATCCCAATTAACCATAATATGGACCATCTCATCTTCAGTTAACCTATATTGTGTAGTGTTGTTTCAATGGCACCATTTCCTTTTTCCTAGTCGTCTCCTTCTTCATCCTCAACGATCTCGTGGAATTTCGGGTTTTGTTTCTCTGATGGCCCTATTTTTGCTGGTGGAATCTTCCACTCTTCATCCCAATTAACCATAATATGGACCATCTCATCTTCAGTTAACCTATATTGTGTAGGCAACCATTAATGATCTGAGTCCTTCTCTGCTTGTACATGCATGTGGTGGTGCCTTGCCTTAAAGCACACCACTGCCTTATACATCTTGACCACTTGTGGTGGTATGAACTGTGTCCTCTTGATGCTGTCCCTAATAGTTTCCTTATAAATATAGAATGCAACATTACTGTCAATCTGTCGTGCCTTTTGTGTAGTATACCATAGGTTCTAATAACGCGCAACTAGACAAGGCTTCTCCTTGACTCCCAAAAATCTGACTGTCATCGAGCTCCCTCCAAGCCTATAGCGCCATTAGAATTAGTAACCATGCATAATGGAACTTAGTAACAAACATAAATATGAACATCATAACATCATAATAACATCATAATAACAATAATATAGTTTATTAACATAAGTCAAGAGGCATTTACCTCTTCACTTCGTGACCGGTCAATGCTATAAGTAAATCGTCACGAGGGTGATTGTAACATCTTCTATTATTCATTTTTATCAATCATTATCAATACAATTTAGAACATCTCTATCTTCATCTAAATAACAAGCTTATTTGTTACAGTAGTATCATAGCCAATCCTTGGCTATTATGGGTCAAAAATCTCCATGCTGCAAATCATACAACTGCTATTGTCCCTTCCTGTAATCACTGTCAAAATCATCCATACAAATTATGTACCAGTCATACCCTACGTGCACCTGTTCCGTATGTCCTGTCAACTGTCAAAATTCCTTATAGAGCCGCTGTCAGTCCACTGTACATGATCGTACATCCGCTCTGTCTCCTACTGTACGTTTCTCTCCCTGTCAGTCCACCGTACAACTCACACTGTCCAATTTTCGTACCGTTGTTGTTGTCAATTCCACCGTCCATACAACCCGCTCCGTACATTCCCGTCTTCTCCACATTCCATCACACATTTTTTATTTTTATTTTGACCAACCGGTTTTTTCATAAATCACACTCCTTAATATCTCATTCAACTTAACCTTACTTTATCAAGTCATTTATAAAATTTTAATTTTCATAAAAAAACATAACTTTATATTATAAAGGCACTTTGTATAAGAATTTATCATTAAATCTTTTTCCTGGGGGAATTATATTTAATAAAATAAAATATGGAAGTAGGAAAAAGAACAAAGAGTCACAGGAAGACATTAACTGTCATAAAAGCGAAATCAACAACATTAAATATCGTTTAGGTAAAGTCGAGAAGAGTTGGGAGGAATTCGACGAAGTACGAAAAGCACTATTGGAAAAAATTGATAAATTATTACAAAAAGAAGACAAAATTGACACATTAATAAACATGTCAGAGGATCGATGTAATAGTTATTTAAGAATAAGGGGTTCCAACAAAGACGAGAGTACAAGGATGCTTAATGAACAGATCGCGAGAATTGATCAATTAA
>CBVK0102041483.1:0-11208 GCA_900067695.1 Picea abies
CATCCCTATAGGTACAAAATAGGTGTCACACTACCATATATACAATATGGTCTCACAGGCCTCTATAAATATATAAAATAAATACATCAAGCATGCATGGGGTTGTTAGAGCACCACCACTAGGTCCTCTGTCAAGAGGCAATGCCCCACCAGCTGGAGGTCCACCCGGTCTAGGTGGTAGTCACCCTGTCATCGTTGTTGCTGCTATCATTGCTCGGCATATCAGGGTCCACATCTCTGCCTGTCCTCCCATGCACTACTCCAATATTCCCTCATCCTAGATCTAAGTCTGCATGCCCTTAGGCACTCCCTGTAGTACCACCTCCAACTGGCAGCAGAAGTCCTCAAGCACCCCACCGACCTGTCCCTGAGGCACATTCGACAACCCTGCACCAAGGTCATTGAATCTGTGCCTCAAGCTATCTCTTGCATCATTGGCTAGCCTGACACCAGCCTCATCTCTATGACACCTCTCTCCCTCCCACTGCTCACTACATAACTAATGCCCAAGCAAATGAAGAGTGCCCAGATATGATCACAAAGTGGGAGGATTAGGCTTTCCAAAGAGGATTTAACTTCATAGGCTTGGAACTTAGGATAGAATTTGAAGAAAGGTTACCTAAATTCAACAATATGACTCGCAAAGAATAAAAAACTGGGGAAGATGCAGACAATCGGCCCAAGATCCAAAAAAAAAACCCCAAGAATGATAGGTATGATCCTTTGAAACAAAAACTATTTTTCAAAGAAGCAGTAGAAATATTTAAAGGAGAATCTACTACATAAATAAAAGAAAATCATATTAAATTCACCCTTCAACCTAAGACTGCTCAAGATCATGCGTCACCTCTTGCACCCTGAAACCATGTAAATTCAAGAATACCTCAGGAGCAATCCCAAAATATAATCAAACTCTAGATTCAATTATTCTCTGAGATCCTAGGAGATGACCACCATTTTGATAAGTTGTAGAAGAACTTGTACCTAATCCTGGGGAATGAGGGAACCCCAGATACTAATATAACCACCAACCTCCCTGAGAAGAATGCATAGAGAATACAAAGAAGGACGTTGTGACCTTGAAAATAATTTAGGTTGGAAGCCTAGTTAGATGACCTTGAAATTAAATATGTCATGCTATACTTGGAATTAGATGTCAAAATATTACGCAAAAATACTTGGGAGGATCTAGGGAAAACTCAGTTAGTCTATTCTCCTACCCATTTGAGAATGGAAAATCAATACTGCATTTTTCCGGTAGGAAGGCTCGAACATGTGGAAGTAGATGTCACAAGAGTTAAAATGATAGTTGATTTTGAAGTAATTAAAATCATGGGAGATGTAGACCCCTACCTTGCCTTATTAGGAATTGATTTGGTGTATGAAATTTGTGTTACCATTGACCTAAAGAGAGATACGATGATTTTTGAAGAAGATGGAGTAAAATTAATCCATCCCTTAGATCCATACATGGGACCTAGATATACTGATCCAGTGGATAATAACATGGAATCCAAAGTTCTTGACCAATTATACATCGTAAAACTAGGGATGAAGCAAGATTATATCACCCCCACTACAGATGGCTTTGTAAGTTGGAGGAGTATGCAGTTAGCTGAGGAGGACTCAAAACTAGCTTTTGATAGTTGGCAACAAGGTTCATACGAAATATTTTCAAGACATTGAAAAACTATCAGGAAAATGAGATGGATTGGAACCGAGATGAGGGATCACCCAACATATGATGATAATTCATATGTTATTAGCTTTCTCATTGATATAGATGGAAAATTTTAGCTAGAGAAAAGGATATCGGTTTAGGACATAGCTTTGAAGGACACCTCAACCAAGTGGTGGAACATTCATATAGCTTCACTTCTAGATTGGGAGGATGAAAAGAGAATATGATGATAATTCATATGTTATTAGCTTTCTCATTGATATAGATGGAAAATTTTAGCTAGAGAAAAGGATATCGGTTTAGGACATAGCTTTGAAGGACACCTCAACCAAGTGGTGGAACATTCATATAGCTTCACTTCTAGATTGGGAGGATGAAAAGAGAGATATTTGATACAGATTTCTCATAACCGATCAAGTAACAACAAAGAAGAACATGGATTTTTGTGAAGTGCAATTGTTCGATGGGTAGTCTGACCCCAGAATGCATATTGAGCAATGCATCAAGCAAATTCAATTTGTGCAAGTACCATCTCAATTATGGATTCAATTATTTTTTCACTCATTAAGTGTGATTCCAAAAACATGGTACATCCATGAAGATACCAGAAGACATATGGACCAATGGAAAACACTAGAATACCAATTTTGCAGAGATTTTTCTTTTACTAGTAAGACTCCTGAGCTCCACCTATTCCTTCAAATAATTTAGGAGATGTTATTTACTGATGATTATCAATCCAGATCAATCCTAGTGGTATGTTTTGATCATTCCCATTTTCATCAGTCCAATTTAGAACACAACCCTGTCAAAATACTGATAGCCTACTATAAAGTTGATAAAGACATGGAAGAACCTAATGAAGTAGAAGAACGTAGGAACCTCAATATTAAATAAACTGTGGGAACTAGGGAAATATAGGATACTACACCTAGTCATACAAGTATCACCTATACCCATCCTTTGAATTTTCTAAAAGTAAACATAGGGAGAAAAGAGAATCCTAAGATATCTTCTATAGAGGATTATTGGGATGAGGAGACCATGAATAAAATCCAGAGTCTATTACAGGAATACGAAGACTTATTTCCAAAAAACATTTTTAGAAATGAAAGGTATAAAAGTAAAAGGAACCATGGGAGAAATGAATATTGAGCTAAAACTTGACTCGAAGCCCATGAAGCACAGACCATATCTTCTCAATCCAAAGGTAAAATAAAAGGATAAAAGAGAAATAGCCAAAATGCTTACGACATGACTAATATTTTCATTCGAAGAAGCAGAATGGGTTATCCCCATAGCCATACAGAGAAAAAAGGGTACTGAGGACATTTAGGTTTGTGTTGACTATATAATTTTTAATGTTGCATGTGTACACGATCCATTTCCAACACCCTTCAGTTGATGATGTATTAGATCAAGTTGTGGGGAAAGAAGCATATTCATTTACATATGGATTCTCGGGGTATCACAAGGTCAAAATTTCATAGGATGAAAATAATAAGACCAATTTTATAACTAAGTGGGGTTCATTCGAATATAATGTAATTCCCTTTGGCCTAAAGAATCCTCCTACGGTCTTCTCTAGGATTTTTATTGCAACATTTCGTGATTTTATACACAAGTTCCTAGAAGTCTACATGGATGACTCGATGGTATACAGTTTGTTGAAGGAGAACATAGGGATACTCTGGTTGATGTCTGATAGATGTAGTGAGTTACAAATATCTCTAAACCTGAGGAAGTGTATTTTTTTCATACCACACGGCAACCTTCTAGGCCACATTGTTTGTCAAGAATGATTCTGGGTAGACCCAGCTAAAGTCATGTTTATCCTGAACATGTTGTCACCTACAAGTGTGAAACAGTTGCACAGGACACTTAGGCATACAAGATACTACCATAGGTTCATCAGAAGATATGCTAGTATTACAACATCATTGGAGAAAACACTGAAGAAGTTTGAAGCATTTCAGTGCACGACTGAGTGTGACAAGGCATTTGATACACTCAAGGAAAAGCTTAGTATTGCACCAGTCCTTATATACCCCAATTAGAAAGTTGAATTTCATGTACACGAGGATGCATTGGGTGTCACACTAGGAGCCATATTAGTGCAACCAAGGGAAGGGAATATTGATCACCCTATATACTTTTCCAGCAAAAAAGTGTCTCAAGTTTAACAAAACTACACAACAACTGAAAGGGAAGGTTTGGCTATGGTTCATGCATTGCAAAATTACATTGTAAATAAGCATGTTCTTGAGGGAATGATTTTCAGGTGGATCTTACTCTTTTAGAAGTTTTCCTTTGAGTTAATTGTCAATCCTAGAAGATGTAACATAGGAACCGATCACCTCTCAAGACTAGAATCAGGGAAAGTGGAGGATTAGTGGACGAACAAATCCCCAATGCAAACCGATTATGGATTGAATCCATTCAAGAATATCTTGAAGAGATTTATGCTTTCCTTGGTATAGGGACTTTCCCATAGAATTATTATGCAACCTAGAGGAGGCACCTGGTATTCAGAGCAAAAAATTACCAACTTATTACAAGCCAACTCTATAAGATGGGACTTGATAGAATTATCAGACAGTGTGTCCTGAACCATGAAAGGAAATATATCCTTTTGGAATTCCACAATGGATTTATGGGAGGGCACATTGGAGAGAAAGCTACAACACAAAATATTCTCCAAGACGAATTATGGTCAGAAACATTATTCAAATATTCTAAATTCTATGCTAGGTCTTGCGATGTTTTTCAATGAGTAGGGAAACCATCACGTAGAGATGAATTACCTCTTCATTCGGTTAGGGAACTGCAAGGATTTGAGAAGTGAGTTGTTGATTTTATTAGAACAATTAACCCACCTACAAGACATTCGAATTCCATATATATCATTACTGCAAAATATTATCTTATGTGGTCGAATGAAGTAGAAGCAGTCCAAGATTTTTAACTAGATATAATAACTGTATTTATATTTGAAAATATTATTGCTTGGTTTGGATGCCCTAGGAGCTTGACTAGTGATCAAGGGAGCCACTTCATTAGCATCACAATCGCAACCTTAATGACATAATTTATTATTCAGCACCATAATAATAATCCTTATCACCCACAAGCTAATGGAGTCATTCAACAAAATTCTAGAGAGGGGACTAACAAAGGTGTGTTGCACAAATAGGGAAGACTGGGATGAGAGAGTTCCAATAGTTTTATGGGCTTATAGGACTACCAAAAAGAAGTTTCACAAGTACGCCCCTTTTTATTTTTCTTATGGGAATGAATTTGTGGTACCTATAGATTTTATTACCCCTGGTCTCTATATATCTCAGGCTACAAAAATAACAGATGACACATCCATTACACAAAGGATTACAAACCTGCAGGAACTGGAAGAAGCAAGGTTCCTCATTGGTTTTCATGAGTCAGTGGAGAAATCTAGGTAGAAGTTTTGGCATGATAACCACATTAATATTAAGAGTTCTTTGCAAGGTGATAAGGTACTCCTCTATGACAGTCACTATTTAAACCTCCAGCCAAGTTGTGCATGCATTGGATAGGGCCATTCCCAATGGCTAAGATCCAACAGTCTGGTGTGGTCAAGCTAACGCAACTACATCGTGTCCTTCGACCAGGGTGGGTGAATGGAACATTCCTGAAACCCTACATTACACACACTTAACAAGAAACATGGTTGCTTCAATCCAAGGGATCATGTACAATAGGTAGACTTTGATTTTATGTTGAATTTTGTAGCAATGTTGAATTTTGTTTTATGTAGTAACGTCAGATTGTGCTTAGGCACACCACAACATATCCATCACATTTTAATTGTTGCATTTTTTTTCTAAAATTCCCACATAGCAATGCGTTATCTAATGCATCTTCAATCTACTAAGCCATGAAAGTACAACCACTGAAGAATCTTTGTTCCATTTATAGCTTTTAGGGTAATTGTCGAAGAACTATCAACATGTTCTATCAAGTATTAAAAATGCATGTTCATGTAGATTTTGTTGAGTATCCTTCCATGATTCTTAATTATTAAAATAGTAATACCCTCACTCCGACCACGTGTTGAGTAAGAAACCCAAAAAAGTCAAAATATGGCTCGAAGATTTTACCCTGTTACTAGTCCCATCGCACATCTACGCCATAGATTGTGTTTTTGGCCCAATTACTCATTCATTGATGATCCATTAATGTTATATCTCATTACCTTAGATAAAATACTCCATAATATTGTTCATAATGCCATTATATTCATATACTTGTCTTCTTTTGTAGAGTCTGTGCATCCTAGTGCATTCTGAGAAGTTGGTCGCCACCCAGTTCTTGAGTCAGTGTCACTACTAGCACTCCAGCATGAAAATACCAAAAATATCAAGAGGATGAAGCTTCGTATCAAAGGAATTATTTCCATATGAGCCTTATGATACCAGGATTGAGGTCCTGGGTGATGTCAAAGGAAAATCCAAGCAGAAAAAACTCCTCAAATCAGATCTCACGGACATGGTGTTGTTGCCCCAAATGAGCATCGAAGTTTTATGGGAAATGGAATATGGGTCGACATGAGAGGTGTAGTTCCTCCCGAAGGATGATTTTATGAATATGTTCCACTGTAGTTCCTCCCGAAGGATGATTTTATGAATATGTTCCACTCGAAAATCATGAACCTCCAGGAACTCCTATTTTTTGGAACCACTAGCGAAGTTCCACGATGCACTAAGTTCTCGATTAGTAGGGTTCATGATTGAATTTTATGGCTCGACAGACTATACCCCATTCATGATGAAGATATTCACCATTTGAAAGGATTTTATTTGGAGGGTGAAGATGTCTCAAAAGGATTTCAAGGACCAAACAAGCATGGAAAGTGGAAGGGAGATATTAGCCTGTATGACCGCTTCCATAGATAGATGGGAGGTCACATAGCAAATATTGAACCAATATTCCTTGAGACAATACGAATGGCATGCTACATGATCTCTAGCAAGGTCATGCACTCTTACTATAAGATTGAATGTACATTGGATGCCCTATCAATGGCTAAATTCTACATAAATGGTGCAGTGTCCAATTGGTGTAGTTGCTTGTTGAAAGAACCCCTTGTATATTGTGAGGAAGTCCAAGAGAAGGGAGCCACCTTCACATACGAATATTTTCTTCTATATTTTGTAATGCTAAAGTGGAGGCCACCCACATGAAGACAATTAGCACCTAACAAAGGTCAGCTCGCAAACATTTTTAGACCTGGAATGCAAGGGAAGACTCAAAAAACATGGAGTTCAACAAAATTTCATTCCTAAACTAGTATAATTAGATGATTGATGCTACCCAAAGGATTTGCATACGATAGGTGCTTCTAAATTTGCATACAAGGAACATCTTATTTTCTCTGAATCGCCATTATACATTCATCTAGCCAAGGCATGCAAAGCCTTCATACTTTCATACATGACCCCTACCATTCTATTTGGATGAGGAGATACTGGACAAGGAAATCCTTTCTTAGCCAAGAGTTAAATGCACCCTACATAAGTTGGGTGTCCTCTATTCATTGCCAACAAAATTGTTAAAGAAGAAGAATCCAACAGAAGAAGCAAGGTCAATCTCTGAAAAGGTATAACAACCCTAGAACTCATCAACGACCTTAGAATCAGAGGAGGAGGAAGAACACTAGTTGCAGAGGAAAAAGAGGCCTTTGCAGAGATGTCCTGAGATTCCAAACAAGGCCCTCTTCTTAGGTAAAACCATTAATGAAATTTTATTTGATACATTCATACAGGAGGTTTCAGCCAAGAATCCCAGAACTAGTGTGTCCCCAGCAATAAGCCCAGTTAAAATCATCAACCCCCAACCTATATTGACTGTGATGTGTCTCACCCAAGAAACCACTCAAGAAACTTAGAATATTATCCATATTATCGATGACCCTAAGTCTAACCCTAGTATATCTTCCACCATAATCACTGAGAAACAACCATCATCACTACTTGTGGACACAACATTCTCGTTACCACCCAATTCCCTAGAACCTATGCAACTTGATATTCCATAAATGGTTCCCTTTCAGGAGAGACATACATCCACAGTACCAGTACTCACATAACTCCCACATGTCCCCCTCCCAAATACATAGTCTCTAAGAAACGAGAGCGACACAAAAGTCCTGAAGCATCAAAGTAGAACCCCTGAAGTTCCACACACAATGCTGGAAATGAAACAAAAGGAGGAAGAGTATTGAATAAAATATTCGCTAAAAGATCAAATGGAACCCATCCTACAAGATCCACAAAAATGTTCAGAATTGTTACAGCTCTTCCTAGCGGAGGTGGATGCTATCCCTTTGCTTCCACTAGCCCTCAAGACTAAATTATCCCAATAGTTGTGAGGATCAGTCCAGGGAGAAGAGGAAATTGAGACACCCTCTGAGCCATCCATTTCCAGTGGGATTCCACTCCATATCAGACTCCCACTAGAGGCCACAGTTACATTCAGAGAGGTTGCTCAGTTGTCGACACCGCAACTGGTAGGGTTGATCATATCCTCAACTGATCACCTAGAGAAATGGGTTCATCAAGATGAAACAAAATATGAGTATTGGATACATGAAGGAATACTAGAATAGACCAAAAGAACCCAAGAATAATACTTGAAAATCCACGCAAAAGAGAAAGTGGAGAAAATGAAGGGAAAGCTCATAGATATCTAACCAACTTTCATAAAAGTATCCCCTCAGATGTCAGAATACAATGTCATTACAGAACCAGAGGAACAACTCACATTGGTTCAATAAGAATTGGAGGTAATAAAATATCACACGGAGGACCTTCAAACCCATTTGGTGGGTATGAAGTTGAATTTTGAGGCACAACCCAAGGAACCGCAACAATAGCTAGAAAGAGTTGTCCTGGAAGGCAATGATGCCAGAGCCTTACTGCACAAAAAAACTTTCGAATGTACTACCATAGTTAATGAATTTATAGATTGTATTGATGTTATAACCTAACTGGAAGACTTGCACACCAGAATCTAGACACTCAACGATGAAGAAGCTAAAACAAATGATCCTCTGGAGAAGTAAGAAAAAATTGATGAAATGCAGCAAGCAGATAATTCTTTGAATGCTTTGTTTGAAGCTCAAACAGTAGCAAAGAAGGAACTAAGATCCTTCAATATTTTCATTCAAACTGCATACCTACAGATGCATCAGGTTGAAACATTAGCAGATGCTGAATGGAATTCCCTCATTGCATCCAAGACAAAGGAATTCAACCTCAGCGCAACACAGCAATTTGTTTCCAATACTTACAATTTCAACACAATAGATGTGTATAACATTATTCTTACCCTTCCCTTAGTTCTTTTGTCTCAGTTGTGCCTTGGATGAGACTTATTTCCTTTCAAAAATATGAAAATGCAAGTGCCCAAGACTACATCGGTACCCTTTTTTTGGTAACCTTCACAGGACCTGATCTGACAACTTTGCACTAATAGTGGTTATCTCTCTAGGTTGGCTACTTCCCATAAGATATTACGTGTTGATTATTTTTTGCCTCAATTTTCAAGGACTATATGAATGTTGTCTAGAAATTCCATTCTTGTCAAATATTCACCTGTAGTATGCACTCTCATAGTACCCCACTCCATCCCATGGTGACTGTTGGTCCCTTTGCAAAATGGGGGATTGATTTTATGACATGTAAGCCTTCCTCATCTTATGGTAATGCCTACATCATTGTGGTTGTTGACTACTCCATTAAATGGGTTGAGGAATTTTCTACCTTTTCTAATCATTACACCATCACTGCTCTTTTCATGTTCAATAACATTATTGCTAGGTTCAATGTTCCTAAGACCATAGTTATGGACCATGGATCCCATTTTCATAACAATATGATGACTGAATTGGATGTTAGGTTAGAATTTCACCATGATAACTTGACACCCTATTACCTTCAATCCAATGGCCAAGTAGAAGCCATCAATCATGTCCTAAATACCATGATCCAGAGGATGTTAGGGAAACAAAAGACAAAATGGAATCTTATGTTATTTTCATTCTTATTGGCACACCATACCTCTACCAAAACTGCCACTAGATTTACAATTTTTTAGCTTGATTATGGTCTAGAGGAAGTATTAATAATTGAATGAAAATATCATCATTGAAACTCACCATAGAAATATTTCCTAACACCTCTGTAGAGGATGAGCGTCTCTTGTATTTGACCCATATTGATGAACAACATCGTGAATCTATGTTGGCCAATGAAGCTCACAAGAAACATGTTAAATCCAAGTATGATAAATATATCAATCCTTGTGTATTTTAGAAGGGTGACTTGGTCATTGTTTATGATCATGACCATGACACGCTAGGTACACTAGGTGTCAGTAAATTTGAACCCCTTTGGAATGGTCCCTACATTTTTAAACATGTCTTAAAGAGAGGGGCCTACACGTTGGTTGATTATGATGGAAATATTATTTTGGAGCCTTACAATGGGCTCTACCTCAATAAGTATTATGCTTAGGCCCTCAGGCTGCATGATGCTCTATACATAGGTGTGTTTGTTTTTTGGAGTGGTGTGCTTTGATTTTTGTGTGGATTTAATGTCTCGATTAGATGGTTACCATGATTTATGCTTTATTTTCATATGTTACCATCCCCATCCATATACGTGGGATATGTTGATGGTGCTAACCATAGTACCCAAAATGTAGTTTCCACTACTTTGGTGACATTCTCACCCAATGAAAAGTTGGTGAGTTCCATAGGGTTCTACCTTGGTCCTGCAACTAATAACATTGTGTAATATAGTGTTGTCATTGAACTATTTTGTGAGGCTCTCTCCCTTGGAATACATCATTTAGTTGTCATGATGGACTCTTAGCTTGGAGTCACACATATAGCATCATACATCTTATCCTCTTGCATAATTATTTGAGGGCTTGTCTTCTTGAGCCCTACTTTAACTACATTGTGTATTGTCACATTTTAAGAGTGTATAATGTGTTGGCTGACTCAATGACTATTTATTTGTTAGATTTGCATTTGTCTCATTAAGTTGATTTTTTAGCATGCATGTACATAAACATGGGATATGTATCACATCAAGTAGACATCCATAGGTAGAAACCAAAACAAACATATGTGTATATATCCACAAATTGTGTTACATCCTTCAAAAATGAGGTGCATCTACAAAAATGGGGCTCTACTGGCCTCCTAATAAAAAAGTTGTCGATTAGATAATAAATGTGTCTACTAAAAAATGGGAATTCCATGGTATATTCATCTCGATACTGGCCACCATGGTAGCATAATACTACCTGAGACACCTTACCAAGAATTCAGTGAAAGGGAAAGACACACCTTATTTCTATCATTATAGATGCAACAACATCTCATTCTCTAGCGTGGGGGGGACTCCCATGGTCATCCCCTCCAAGTTTCAATAGATATTATGAAACTCTTCACTGCTACCACCTCCCCCCCCCCCCTTTTG